>CATKHJ010120671.1:0-22737 GCA_949750685.1 Vernicia montana | reverse complement strand
ATTGTCAGACTTTGAAGCTGAGGTGAAGAGCAAGGATTCTGATCTTTTGGATCGTCAGAAGGTGATAGAAGAGCTCCGATCTGAAGTTGAGAAGTTGCAAGCTGAGATTTCTGACCTCAGGGAACAAGTCAAGGACTATCCCGAATTGATGAAGAACTTTGAAGTTGCGGAGAAGCAGATTGCCGATCTTAAGGATAAACTTAATAACTCTGAATGCCTTCGCAAAAAGGCTGAAGACCAGAAGGCTTCTGTTATCCAAGACTTCTTGGTTTCTTCGGATTATAAGCGCCGGTTAGCCTTGGACTCTGCTGCGAGGGTAATCACTTGTTATAATATGGCCATTGATGCTTGCGTTGCTAAGTTCCCTGAGGTTCTAGCTCATATACCGAAGCGTATGTTCATTCCAACCAGCTCGGCTTCATCTCCTGTTTCCTCGAGTTCGATTCGTCCTGCTTCTACTTCAACTTCTCCAGCTGTTCCAACTTCTCAAGAGCATCCTCATGCCTTATATATATATATATATATATATATATATATATATATATATATATATGTACATTTTGTAATTAATTTAGCAATTAATACAATTCCATTTTTCTTTCAATATTATGCACATTTACTTGATTTATTGAAAGCATACTTAATTTCTTTTCACTGCTTTGGTTGACTTTGACCTCGCTCAATTATGCTTTTGATATTTTACTTTGCTTGTCTTCTCGATAGCAACTACTTTGCCAAATTTATTGTTCTCTTAATAGAGAATCACCTTGTGTTTGTTTGCTGAGTCTTTAATAGCTATTTTGTTATGCTTTTTTTTTTTTTTGAGGTCACTTCGTGTTCGTTGACTTCGTTTGCATTTAGGTACTTCGATTCTCTTAACAGAGAACTATTTAGCTGATTTCTGTTTAGCTTTGTATAGGTGTCTTTTTACCTCGTAGTTTTCTGCCTAGACTTCCCTAGGTCTTTTACTTTTTCAACAGAGAGCTGCCTTGTGGACTTTCGCCTAGCCTCTCCTAGGTCTTTTTTGCCTCGCAGTCTTTCGCCTAACCTTTCCTAGATCTTTCACCCCCTTAACAGAGAGTTGCCTCGCAGTCTTTCGCCTAGTCTTTCCTAGGTCTTTCACTCTATCAACAGAAAGCTGCCTTGTGGACTTTCGCCTAGCCTTTCCTAGGTCTTTTTTGCCTCGCGATCTTTTGCCTAGCCTTTTCTAGGTCTTTCACCCCCTCAATAGAGAGCTTCCTCGTGGTCTTTCGCCTAGCCTTTCCAAGGTCTTTTGCTCTCTCAACAGAGAGTTTACTTATATATATATATATATATATATATACTCTTTTGGAGGAAAATAATAGCTTTATTGATAGAACTTCTTAAGATGCTGAATATTCCAAGTATGTGGAACTTCGAGATCTTGCATTGTTACAAGTTTGTAAGTAGCTGGTTCTATCACATTTTTAACTTTAAAGGGTCCTTCCCATTTAGGTGAAAGCTTGCCTGTTCCCTCTCTTTTCCCTGTTGCTTCTAGATTCCTCATGACTAGCTTTCCTTGTCTGAACATTCTAGCTTTTACTTTCTGATTGAAGTAGCTTGCAGCTCGTTGCTTGTAAGCAGCCATCCTGATGCTTGCTTTTTCTCGGAGTTCTTCTAAGAGATCTAGATCCAGTCTTCTTGTTTTGTTATTGTCTTCACAATTCGTGAAATGGATCCTTCTACTGGATAAACCGAGGTCGACTGGAATAACAGCTTCACTGTCATATGTTAGACATAAAGGAGTTTCGCCTGTGGGTTGTCTTGGGGTGGTTCGGTATGCCCATAGAACATGATGAAGTTCATCCACCCAGCTTCTCCCATATTAGTCTAGCCTTCTTTTTAATCCCTGAAGGACTATTCGATTAGTCACTTCGGTCTGTCCGTTTGACTGAGGATGGGCTACTGAGGAGAAGTGTTGCTTTATATTAAGTCTAGAGCAGAAAGCCTTTACTTTAGCGTTGTCGAACTGCCTGCCGTTGTCACTGACAAGCTGATATGGTACTCCGAACCTGCACACAATACTTTTCCATAGAAAATTTATCACTTTTTTGGCTGTTATTGTTGCGAGCGGCTCTGCTTCTACCCATTTGGTGAAATATTCAACTGCTACAAGAAGAAATTTTCTTTGTCCCAAAACTATTGGGAATGGTCCCACTATATCTATACCCCATTTTGCAAAAGGCCATGGGGAAGTGATTGGCATTTGTTCTGCTGCAGGAACATGTTTTCCTTGTTCAAACTTTTGGCAAGAGATGAAAGTGATGGCTTCTTCTTTCATTTTGGGCCAAAAATAACCTTGTCGAATAGTTTTGGTTGCTAACATTTTTCCACCGATGTGCATTCCGCAACACCCTTTATGAATTTTCCTCAAGACATATTCTGCCTCGCTTGGTTTTAGGCATCTCAGCCATGGGAGAGAGTATGCTCTTTTGTAAAGTATGTTATTATAAAGAGAGAAGTGGGCACTTCGGTGTTTTATTTTCTTGGCTTCTTTAAGATCTTTTGGTAATTCTCCTTTTTTGAGGTATGCTTTAATTGGATCCAACCATGTTGGTTCTTCATTAAGCTCCATTACCTCTTCTCCTTCTTGAATGCTCTGATGTCCCAAAGTCCCTATAAAGATATTTTGTGGCAGTTTGATTGGGTGCGTTACTGTAAGTTTTGAGAGGCTATCTGCTTTATTATTTTAGTTCATTGGAATCTTGTGAATCTGTAGCTTGACTCCTCGATCTACCATTTTCTGAATTACCTCTTTGGTTTTCTCTAAATATTTGATTATGGAAGGCTCCTTGACTTCGAACTTTTTTTATATTTGCCCGATGATGAACTGGAAATCACTGTAAACTTTCAGGGATGTCAAACGAAGATAGTCTGCAAACATTAGTCATTGGATTATTGCTTCATATTCTGCGATATTGTTGGTTGCCTCGAATCCAAGTTTTAAGGCATATTCTATCATAAACCCTTGTTCGTTCTTTAAGACTACTTCGATGCCACTTCATTCTTTACTACTAGCCCCATCAACAAATAGGTCCCAGCTTAATTCATCTTCACAGCTTGGTTCTTGCGGGTTTGGCCCCCTGGTATCTATCTCTGGTTCGGCTTCTGTGACTTCGGTGCCGAAGGAACATTCAGATAAAAAATCTGCAAGTGCTTGTACTTTAATGGCTAATTTAGCTCGGTACTGTAACCCATGTTGACCCAATTCCACCGACCAACACAACATTCACCCTGATGTCTCTGGTTTATGAAGTATTTTTTTGTAGAGGTTGGTCTATTACTACTATGCCCTGGTGTGCTTATAAATAAACCTTGAATTTTCTGGTAGATAAAATCAAGGCATAAACTATTTTTTCTATGGTTGAGTAATTCAATTCGGCTCCATGTAGAACTTTGCTGAAGTAATATATTGGTCTCTGCACTAATCCCTCTTCTTTGACTAGTACCGAGCTGATGGCTTATTCCGAAGCAGATAAATAGATGAGCACTTCTTCTCCTAGTAAAGGTCGGATTAGCATTTGTTCTGAGCTGAGAAATATTTTTAGTTCATAAAAGGCATGTTGGCAGTCTTCATTCCATTCAAAAGTAGCTGCCTTTTTTAATTTTTTGAAGAAGGGAAGGTATTTTTCAGCTGATTTAGACAAAAACCACTTAGAGCAACAATTCTTCTTGTTAACTTCTATTCTTCTTTGATATTACGCGGTGCTGCCATTTCTAGTATTGCTTTCACTTTGTCTAAATTGGTTCAATTCCCTTTTCACTCACCATATATCCTAGAAATTTACCTCATTGTATAAAAAAGGCACACTTCTCTGGATTCAGCTTCATGCCATACTCATCCATGACTTTTATTACCTCGTTCAAATCCTTGAGATGTTCTTTGAAGCTTTTGCTTTTGACTATCATATCATCTACATAGGCTTCCAAATTCTTCCCTAGTTGGTTCTTGAACATCTTGTTTACCAGTCTCTGATAAGTTGCTCCCTTTTTTTTAGACTAAAAGGCATAGAGACGTAACAGTAAGTTCCTTTTTCAGTTATAATCGAGGTCTTTTCCTCGTTCGCTGGATACATCCTTATTTAATGGTAGCCTTGTTTTGCATCTAACGAAGACAGATATCCATACCCTGCTATTGAGTCTACCAATTTGTCAATCATGGGTAAGGGATATGAATCTTTAGGACAAGCTTTATTCAGATATGTGAAATCTACACATATTCTGTAAGTCCCATTCGACTTTTTCACCAGCACTACATTAGCGTGCCAGTCTGGATATTGCACCTCTCTAATGAATCCAACTTTCATTAACTTGTCAACCTCTTCGTCTATCACAGCTTGCCTTTCTGGACCGAAGCACATTTTCTTCTGTTTTATTGGTCTATATGAGAGGTCGACATTAAGATGGTGAGTGATGATACTTGGATCAACCCCTTTTATTTCATCTGAGGACCATACGAAGCTGGATAGACAATCTGCTAGAAATTGGTGAGCTTGATGCTTTTGTTCGTCCTCTAGGGAGGAGTTAATCAATAGGTGCTTTTTCGATCGTTCTCCTCCCATTTTGTATTTTCTCTAATTTCTCTACCGGTTCGGTTCTCTGTTCTAGAATTTTATATGCTGGTTCGACCAAGGTGACCTCTTCTGCTGGATGCGAGGTGGATACATTTTTCTGCTTTTTCCTCTCTGGCTCTCCTTTGTCTTGCGTCCCATATATACATATCTCTTCCCCATCTGGTTTGGGGATAGTCATTTTGAGTTGTCTGATGTTAGTCGATACATCGAAGTCATAAAGGAGAGGCCTTCCAAACACAATGTTGTAGCTCAGTGGTAATCTTACTACTACAAAATTTGTCATTATTGTAACACAGTTCGGGGTAGAACCTACTGTAACAGGTAACCTCGCGATCTCAACTGCTGGTATCTCCATTCCATCTAGAGTGCAAACTGGATTCCTAATGTCCTCTAGATCACTCTCTTTGAGTTCTATCTTGGCATACGTCTCGGCTGTGAGTAAATTTACCGAACTGCCATTATCCACTAACACTCTTTTTACCAAAAAATTGGCTACCATTGTTTGAATTATTAGTGGATTTGAGTGAGGGTGTCTAATTTGGCTTCCATCCCCTCTTCTAGTTGGTACTGGTCCTCCATTCCAAAAAATGAACTCAGGTTCTTTACTCTTCCTTTGGGAGGATTTACATTGATTATTGCTCATTACTACTTCATCTGGTCTCCCTGTTAAGCAATTAATGACTCCTGTTGACCCATCATTAATAGTTTGCTTCCCTTTATCTTTGTTGGCTTCGCCCTGATTACCCTTTACGAAGTTTTTCAAGTACCCCTGGTTGATTAATCTTTCGATTTCTTCCAGTAATTGCCTGCAGTCATTGGTGTTGTGACCATGAGCGTTGTGAAATAGACAATATTTATTTTTATTTCGCCATTTTGGTGGAGTAAACATAGGTTGTGGGCGAGCCCAAATATTATGATCTTTAAAAGTTGCGAATACCTCTATTGGGCTCGCATTCAGTGAAGTTAATTTGGTCAGGTCTAAGGTATGAGATGGTTTGTTCTTTTCACTCCTACTCCTTTTATTTTCCCTACTAGGTTCTTCCTGCTTCTTGGTTTTGCTTTCTATTTTAGAACATTTAGTTGTCCTTCTCCTTTTGGCGAACTAATTAAAAGAGTATGCATCATCTTGTCTAATGTATTTTTGGGCAATGGCCATAGCCTCTGCTAAGGTGCGAGGTGCGTGTCTGCACAATGCTTTGAAATAGTCTGTATGGAAGGTTCCATTTTGTAAGGCCTCTACTTCCCTAGGCTGGTCGAGCTGTGTGACCTTTAAAGCCTCTCTATTAAAACGAGCTAAATAGTCTCTTAAGGGCTCTCCTTCTTTTTGTGTTATTGCCTCGAGACTTTGTGTTCGTTTTTCCACTAGAATACTGGCTGCAAATCTCTGCATAAACTGAGTGGCGAGCTGCCCAAAACTAGTAATGCTATTTTCTTCCAAGCCATCGAACCACAGAGTGGCTGCTCCTTCTAGAGATCCTCTGAAGGCCCTACATAAGACCTCATCACTTTCTGTCTGCAATGCTACTGCATGTTTGTAATCCATAACATTGGCTCTTGGATTAATTTCACCACCATATTTTTGCAGGTTTGGTGGTTTGAATTTACTGAGCATTATGTATTCTTTATGGACCTAGTGAAAGGAGATTTTAGGGTCAATTTCAGATTTTTATCTAGAGATTTTTTATTTTTATCTTCAGCAATTTCCTCTAAGAATTTTTTAAGGGTTTCTTTTATCTCTTCATTCCTTTTTTGGCTCATGACCTCCTGACTATAAGACTCGAAGAGAGATTTTCCTTCCCTTCTAGTCATCTTTTTGGATTGTCTCCTTTCTTTAGTCCTGCTATCCGGGTCAGCCCTGTTTGAACGTCGAGGATGGTCTTCTTTGCTTCAATTTCTACTGGCTGTCTGCTCACTTAGCTCTTGGTTGGGATTTTCCTTTTCAGCATTATGAACAAGCCTGACAATTTCTGACCTCACTCTTTCCCTACTTCTTTCAACCACACGATTTCATGTTTCTGGTGGTATTTCCTCGAAGTTGAGTCTTCGAGTAAGATCTGCTCCTGGTATTACTTCGGTATTTACCTGAATATTGATTTTCGAAGTAGTTTGAGGGGTTTGCAGAGTGCTTAGCAACAATTATAAAGCCGATACAGCCTCAGGAGTTAACAGGAAGGACTAATTCCCACTCTGACCTGGGACTATGGCACTTAACTGTTGCAGTGTGGATGCTACATTAGTATTTGAGGTTAGTCCAGGCGGAGTGACATGGGTCTCAGCATAATTTTCCACCCCTAGGTGGATTTGGGAACTTCTAGGATCTCTGGAAAGGTTTTTCCGATTATTATTATCTTCCGATTGAACCATATTTCTTGATTAAATTCTTCTATAGGTCACAAAGTTTGAGAATATTTAGGAAATATTTCTGACTAATCGTTCCCCACAAATAGCGCCAATTTGATGGAGCTATTTCCAGCCGAAGTGGAATAGTTTCACCTTACTTGAACTTGATTGCAAACTGGTGCGACCTGTAAAAAGAAACAAGAGTAAAGTGGGCTAGGCGGGGTGCCTAGCAATGCCACTCCGACGATCAAGTTAGATGATTGATTCAATTAAGAAGATTAAGGACAAAAGTATTTACACTTGTTTATGTATATGTGTCAATGTACTTTAGAGGTTTGATTTATTTAGGTTTTTATAGAGTATAAGTCCTTACATAAATTGAATGTTGATTTCCTTGACCGGTTTGAATTTAGAATGTCATTTAGCATGATTTCAACTTCCTACATGGAAACGAATTTCATTCCATGGTGGCCTGATTTTGAACTTTTAAGTATATTGGATTGAGCTGGACTCAATTTACTTCATAACTTGAGTCGGTATATTTTATTTCTTATCAGATTCATTTTAAGATTTCATATATTGAGAAACATGGATATAATATACTACACCAAAATAAATTGGCTAATAATACTTTGTAATTTTAATACCAATTAAATAATTCATTAATTCAAAATTTAATATGTGTATTTGTATAAAGATTAAACAAGCTTTTTTCTCATTTCAAAAAAAAAAAAAAAGAGCTTTTTTTCTTTTAAGAAAAGTTAATTTGAAATTTAAATTAAGTAGACAATTAGCAATTATCAAAGTGGGGCCTACCTACCTGATGATGAGATTTTGCAATGAAAACAAACATGGAATTAAAAAAAATTAAAAAAAGGTCAAAAGCTTCTTCACCTAAGCAATAGATGTGCCTAACGTTTTTTTGTTTGTTTTTATTTTATTTTATTTTTTTTTTCACTGTGAGGTGCTCATCGTTGGGTTTGGTCCATTTATGATGAATAATTATATTAATTTATAAATGATTTAAATTATATTTAAATTAAATAAAATTAAAAATTATCTAAATTAATATTATTAAATTTTAATTTAGATAATTGATTTGGTTGGTTGGAATTAGTTGGAATTAGAAGGCAAAAATATTTTAAAAAATTAAAAAATAAACACTATAAATTAAAATATTTTTATAACATAAAATTATATTTTAAATTCATATATATAAAATACTAAAATAAGAGTAATTATATTTTAAATAGATGAAAATTGTATATTATGTGATAAAAATCAACTTAAAAAATAAAAAAAAATCCCAAAAATTAATATAAACAAAAAAATTATCCATAAAATTAGAATTAGGTACATGTAAATCAAAATATATAATTTTAATATACTTCAATTCGGTTTGATTTTAATTGATTTTTCATATATTCAAATCATAACCAAACTAAAAAATTCGTTTTAACTATTTTTTTTAAACCAATCCAAATCATAATAATAATAAAACCACAATTTTTAATTTGGATTCAATTGAATTAATTTGGTTCGGTTGATTTGGTTAATTTCTGAAATAGCTTTACTAAACAACAATAATTAGAGATAGTCAAGTGTTGGATATGAAGCAGGTTTTAGCATACTCATACCTTACCCGTCTTATAGCAAGGTAGGACGGGACGGGTAACGGATATTTATTTATTTTTCAAGAGAAAAAAAATATAAATTTATATAAAAATTATATTTTTATATAAAATATATAATATATTTACACAAACATATGTATCAAATGCGTCATTATGTACATTTTATTTAAAATATATAATTATAATATAATTAAATATATGTAAAAAATAAATTTTAAAAATATAATATATATTTATGTATATTAAAATAATATATAATATAAAATATATAAATGAGTATGCATGGCAGGTTCGGGGTTTGTCAATACTCATTTTGCCTCATTATAAATAAAACATATTTTACTCACCCTATTAAGATCGAATGTTATGGGTACTTATTGTGACGGGTCAAAATGACCATCCATAATAATAATCATTGGGGTAAATAGCAATTTTGATACTAAAATTTTGTATTATATTTTAAATTGGTATCAAATTTTTAATTTTTTTGTGCCAAAACTTTACATTATTTTTCAAATTGGTACCATATCTTTAATTTTTTCTTTTTGGTACCAAAATTTCAATTTTTCTTTTAGAAAATAGTATCTATTCGAAATCCGGTTGCTGATGTGGAAGTCGGAATGCCATCCTGATGTGATTAGCCATTGACGTGAATGTTTAGTGTCAAGTTAATGTAGTCCTTTAGTATCTATGTTAACAAAATTTGACTAAATTTCTAATGGGTGTCATTATCCAAAAACAAAATTAAAATTTTAGTAAAAAAAAAAAAGAAAAATTAAAGATTTACTATCAATTTGAAATATAGTATAAAGTTTTGGTATAAAAAAACTATTTATCTTAATCATTGTCACGAGCAATGACGGAACTAGAAAAAATTTTTACAATACTAAATTTATTAGATCATAATTTACAATAACGTGATATATATAATTAAGTTAATTTTTATATTTAAAAAAATTCATTTAAAATAATGTGTTAAATATAATATATAATTAAATTTTTATATTTAAAAAATTAGAGTACCATAACCATCATCGATCACTTTAACTACGTTATTCATCGTGAGAAAGAGACAAAACTCTTATCTAATCTTTAAAAATAATAAAATAAAAAAAAAATTATATATATACTATTTGTCGTCACACCCCACCACCAAAGTTTCAACTTTCAACCACGTAGGTGCACCCTGCACATGCTGTCACTTTTGCCTTCCAGCTATGAATGTGATGTCCATCATTCAAGATTTAAGTGGTTTGGTCTACCTCAAATCAAAACCACACAATTGGCTGAAAATTTATTTTGATTGGTCCAGTCAAAGAGCCTTCAATGGTGATGATCTAGGTTGCAGAGACTGATTAGAAATAGTTGGGGCAGGTAGCTCTGATATGGGGTCCCACATGTTAGATATTGTCTTCAAGTATGTGACTTTTTAACATGGTGGGTGTTGACCTATGTAGAAGACGACACTCTACTCTCTAGTCTCTTACAGAAAATATTAAGAATTTAATAAGATAACAAACCCACAATAATTATAAAAAATAATAATTAACAATAATATTTGACTAATGATTATGAATTTTAGGAGCTATTAATATTCTATTAAAAATCTCTGTTTCTATAGTGTGTATATAAATGGTAGATGTAGAATTTGAAACAAAAGTCAGACTGTATATGCACATACATATCTAGTACATAAAAATTTTGAATTGAGATTTTATTCCCAAACATACATTGCCATCCATGGTAAGTTTTTTTTTTTTTTTTTAACCAATACAGGACATAGTACAAACTTATAAATATGCACAAAGATACATAGTGAAAGAATACAAATTCAAGTACTATCAAATTATTATTATTATTATTATTATTATTTTACCAAATAAGTACTATCAAATTATAAATATAACTCAAATTCAATATATATATATATATATATATATATATATATATATATATATATATATAAATAAGAGTGGAATCTTAGACCTTTTGAGGAATCAGGACTTGAATTTTAGTCTTTATCATTGTGTTGGCCTAGGTTACAAATGACAATTCCAAAATCATAAAGAAAAAAAAAGCGTTGCATGGTGAGTTGGTAACTTCTTTTATACTATCAAAACCAAGTAATTATGTCATCATAGAAATATTGTGCTTCTACATGCTTACAAAAAGAAGACATTATGTAAAGAAAGAGGCAGAAAAAGAAGGCATTTTGACTTGGTTTTGTTATATTGATTCACTAGTTTCTTGTTAGAAGACCAATATTCACGGAATGATGTGTTTTTGTGCCCCCTTTGGACATGTAATTACCTTGTTTAAGTATTGCATGTAGCATGGTTTTAAATATTATACAGTATATTGATACAATTGTAAAGTGAATTACTACAATTATGATATATTGATAGGAATGATATAAAAGAAATTTAAATAAATTTATGATAATGTCAATTGTAACAGTGACCCATTGATATGCTTTTAGCGACTGCATTCGTGATTAAAAAATTTAGTAGTGTATAGTCAAATGAATGATACTATTCAATGGTGAAATCAAATCGTAATGAGAATATTTTCATTGTAAATCCTTTAATCAAGACTTTAAATTATGTACTTTTTCATACATAAAAATAGAAATTGAATTAGCATATGTGTAACCAATATGCTGTTAATAGGTTATATTTCAGGTGGTGATGTGATAATTTTAAACTCAAATTAATGTGAATGTATACCTGAAGAACCCATTTGAAGCAAAGGCAGTGGCAGCAGCCTTATTGATTGGTAACAGAGAGGTGAATTCAGGGGCAGGAATGCAGTGCAGGCATTGCTCATCTAATACTTTTGCCAATATGCTCTAAACTTATCAGGACCATTTGTACCAAAACCATGCCAAATAGGAATAGCAAAACATTGGCATGGCAAAGGACTTCTGATGTTTCTGTCAGATAAAATATTTGCCACTCTTCATTTTGGATTCCATTTATAACTTTTTCTTTTTCTTACTTTTGTTTTTTACTTTTTCCTTTTTTGCCTTGCACACTTCCATTTGAGTTCAGATCAAGAAAAAAAATTCTTGTTGGGTTCACCAATCTTTAAACGCACACCCATATATAACTTCAATAGAAACATTGATTTTAACTATGGAGCTTTAATTCAACTGGAGTCGTCTTCAAAATTATGATATCTAGAGTTTAAAAATCAGTTAGAGCCAAATTAATAATAAAAAAAAAAAAATACTAACTATAAACTTTGTAAGAAATTTTTTAAAAAAAAGTAACTATTTTACAATCATATATAAACTTCTAGTTTTCTTTTTTCTTCTATACAATTCAAACTGAGAGACAACTTAAGCAAGTACTAATTAAGCAATTAGCAAAATGAGTACACATATATTTAACCTTTGGTTCTAATAATAGTGATTGTGCCTCTCCCTTGTGTGTGAATTCTTGTAAGAGCCACCACAGCTTTCCCTGAAAGCCCTGTACCGTCGGCCGACACACATGGCCTACAAGCAAAATCACCCACCGGATGTCTCACCGGCCTTGTTGGCGGCATTAAGATTCTTTCATTAATATCATTTATAGTCATGTCACCTTCAATTCCTCCCGGTTTTACTAATGCAAATGGGTAAACTACCCTTGTTATCACCCTCTTCTTTCTCTTTTCTTGATCCCCTGATAACAACAAAAAAAAAAAACATTAATTTATTAAAATCAAATAAATATATTAGGGTATTCTCTGCTTTACGAGTACTTACCAAGGTGAAGTTGGTTGTCCTTTTCAAATATGGATTTGGTTTTAGTTGAATGTTTGTTATAGGAAGAAGATGATGAATCCAGAGTTTCATGGGCAGTTGATATTAATTCCTCTTCTGGTGTTTTCATTTCTGTAATTGCATTGGTTTCTTCCTCACTCATATCACTTACTGATGCGCTTATGGGTCCATCTACAATTTATCAAAGTGTAAAAATTAATCCATATATAATATAATTCAACTCCAACTTAAGTTCAAACTCGAAACTTTACTCGAAATTACCTGAAACTCCATGAATGTTACTAGTGATGTGGCTCATGCAACTAAAATTCTCAGACAATTCCCAATCGCAGTTTGCATTCCAGTAACTCTGTTTTATATTAGAACCAATTAATCATTTGAAAATAAAAGAATAACAAAAAAAAAAAATTAAACCCTTAATTATATTTAGAATTTTAAAAATTTTTAAATTACATTTGAAAGATGATCATCATCTGATACTTTGGTTTGATGAAGATGATCATCAGTATACAACAGCAAACGTCGTCGTTTAGAACGTTCACTGAATTCGAGCAAAGCATCTTCTAAATATCCAGTAGAAAAATCAGACTCTAGAGAAGAGAAAAATGGAGAAGAAGCTCCATCTATAACTGCAAATTAATATAAAAATAAATAAATAAATCACATGAATAATATGGTTTTGCTAAAAAGGGTTTCTAATTCTAAATTACCCACCAAGAATTAATTAAAAATGCATTTATAAAGAAAGCAAATGGTACCTAAAGACATGTCTGCGTTGAGAAATCCAATGGAGGAAGCTAGGGAAGAACCATGGCGGAAGCTAGAAGTATAAGCCATGGAATCTTAAAAACGATCCATATACTCAAATGAAGCCAACAAACAAGTCCTATTTATGTATGTAGTGGTTGTGGAAAAGAGAGTGAGAGAATGAGAAATTAATGATTTTAGAAGAAGTGGTCAGTCAACGGCAAGCAAATGAGGAAAATAATAGTAAGTATAAGAATAAGAATAATAAAAAGAAATAAAACTATTGGTCGAAATTCAATTTTTAGAACTAAATAAAAAAATATACATATTTTTTTAATTAAATATACATATTTTTTTAATTTACAAATACTTGAAATTTTGATAAGAATGAACTACTTTCAATTAGATCACGACCGTAAATTAAATACAATAAACAAAAAAATAATATATATTCTTAAAAAAAATGAAATATCTATTTTTTATCGTATAATAAAATTAAATATAATATGATGTGTGAAAATTGATTCATAAAATCTCAATTATTCTAATTTAAAAAAAAAATGGTTAATTTACGAATACTTAAAATTTTGATAAGAATGAACTACTTTCAATTAGATCACGACCGTAAATTAAATACAATAAATAAAAAAATAATATATATTCTTAAAAAAATGAAATATTTATTTTTTATCGTATAATAAAATTAAATATAATATGATGTGTGAAAATTAATTCATAAAATCACAATTATTCTATTTAAAAAAAAAAAAAAAAAAAAAAAGAAAGAAAGAAAGAAAGAAGGGGTGTGTTATGCCTTGGGATATGGAAAATGTGGTCACAACTTTTATTAATTTTCATGGTGTGTGTATGGAAGGGTAAGAGTTATAATGTTTTGGGGGGCCAAATAATGGCAAAGGTGATGATACCATGTTGTTGTTGTTTGGTGCATGTAAAGCAAGAAAGAGAGAATGGGACCAAAGAAAGAAATATGGTTAGTACACACAATTCAAATTTCAGCTTTTCCTTGCTTTTTAGCTTACCTTCTTATATGGGGTACCAACCGTTTCTCTTTATTATACTTTTTCCCTACACATTCTTTACCATTGTGGGGTCTTCTTCAAATAACTTATCTTCTCCTCTACCATTTATTGTATTATTATATTCTCATTGCTTTTAAAATTGAATCAATTATTAAATTAATTTTATAGTAATTAAAAATTTTAAATTGATTCAATTCAAATCATTCTTTAAATTAATTTTTATTTAATTTATTTCGTTAATTGATTCGATTCAAAATATATTTTATATAATCAATTATTTTAAGAGCGAGTTTTCAAGTCTGAATTTTTAAGCATTATATTATGATGATGATTATGAATAAAGAAATTTAAACTCAAAATTTTTATTTTTTATAAAAAATAAGAAAATTAATTAAATTAAAAGTTGATTGATAAATTTGATATCTTTATAACATTGTTATTTGGAGTAAATGGTTTAACTAGTTTTTACGTGCTGTACGGATTGTAATTATATTTTTTTTAATAAATTTCATTGAAAGTTAAAAAAAATATATGACAATATATTAACATGATACTAAATGGATGATGATTATTTATTTTTAAATAAAGATTAAATTAATTAATTAATTACATGCTTAAATATTTACTACAATTTTACCATATATAATTATGATTTATATTAAAATTTAAACTTAAAAAATGTAGTATAGGAATAAAGTAATATAAATAATATTAAAAATAAATATGAAGTATATTGGTTAGTTTCTAATAATTAAGAATAATAATAATTAGTTGATATCCGCAAATTGTTTGATTATAAAAATTATATAAAATTATTAAGGTATTCTAAAATTTTTATTTATTTATTTTTAATTTTATCTAAAATATAAGATAAAACAATAAAATTTCATGTATTTGTATATGCATATTATCATATAATATAAAAAAGCTTATTAGTATTTGTTATAAGATATTATTTTTTCATGTATATTAGCATATACATTAGTACATTTTTATTCATTATATATAAATACAATTATGTAATTAATACTATGTAAATTAATTTTTGAAAAAAAATTATGTAATTTAAAAAAAAAAAGTAATTTTTTAAGAAGAAATGTAAATTAATTTTTGAAAAAAAGAATATTGTAAAAGTCAAATATTAGACTTATTTTATAATTAGTATATTAATTGATACTACATTATTAAATTTATAAATAAATTTACTACTATTAATTATTAATTAATCTATTATTTATCATTCTTGATTTCAAATTAACTAAATTCAATTCCTCTAATTTAATGAGGTGGAAAAAAAAAAAAAAAAAAACTATAGATTCTCGCACTTTCCTTTAAGATTAGAATATATATATATGATTCGAAATAATATGTTTATGTACTAATGAATTCAATACTTTGGCAAAAATAATAATAATAATAATAATAATAATGAATTCAATAGCTTTAGAACACTGCCGTTTAGAGAAGGCTGGCAGTCATTTTTGCCTGTGGGTCCACTTTCATAGCATGCTGAGGGGCCCAGTGAAAAAGGGATGAAGACAACGGAAGGAAGGATTGATTCATTGTGGTAATGTGGGACCACCTATTGTTTTGTTTTTTTGATGGGGTTTGAATGGTCTAACCATTGTTTTGTATGTGTGTTTGCACTTGCACACATTATAGTTTGTGTGGTGGGTACTGCGTACTGGTTCCAACACTTGATGGATGCTCTCAATTTAGAAAAATATCAATTTTATCAAAGATTTAACTTGTTGGATTCCTAATTTTTTTCACAATTTAGCTTTCATTTCAAAACTTAAATTTCACAAAGAATTCAATTTATTTTACTAATTTTCATATTTAGAAATTTATGACTAATAAATTTTATTCCCTCATTTTAAAATATTTATCATTTTAAAGTTTTTTTTAAAAATATTTATCGTTCTAAAATTTTAAAAATATATTTATTATTTTTTTTAAATTTACCTTCTCTTTATTTATTAACTAAATATTTATATTAATTACTTTTATTCCTTCACACTACAATAAAAAATGATATATTTTTTATCTTATAATTGTGACAATATAATAATTTTCTTAATTCATGTGTTGAACTTTTAAATAATAGGTATTTTAAAATAAAGAGAATAATTTTTTTGAGTCATTGTTAAAAAAAATTATGTCAAAATGGATGGATTATAGAAACTTAATTCATTATTAAAATTTTAAAATTGCCCTCTTTTAAATTATTAAACATAGTCTTTCTACATGAGGATGAAATGAAAAAATAATTAAATTTTTTTATTTTTTAATTATTCAAAATAATAGAATATAAATAAATTTTATTATTTTAAAATTTATTATAAACACATTAATTATATCATCAATCAATTGATAATTAATAAAATTTAAATTTATTTTAAAAGAAAGTTACAGGTTGTATTCATTAATGGTACAGTATAAAGATTGATTTGATTGATTTTTATCACCCGGTTGAAAATTTTGTCATTTGTGATTAAGTGTCTCACTCGCCTAAATCAATCAATCAAACGACCTGTGGCTCTTTGGCCAAAAAAACGACCTGTGGCTAAATCAAAAGTGGGCCGGGCCAAACCGGGATGGAGGTTTGAACTATCCACTCAAGTCTAATCAAAGTGTAATGTAGTAAACCAGACCCATTAACAGATGGATTACACTGTTTTTATGAAAAAAAAAATAATAATAAATTTAATTGAATTATTTAATTATAATTTTTTATATTAAATAATAATTATAAATAACTGTTTTTAGATATGTTTTGTATAATTTGAAGAAAATTTTTGTTTATATTAAGTGCATAAATTTATTTCATATACTAAATTAATAAGTGATAAGATATTTTAACTAATATCATTATTTTATTTATTTTTTACTAAGTAAAAAAGATACCGATTTTTTTTTTACTTTATATATTTTTATTTTATTATATTGGTGTATGCATTAATTATAGATAAAAATTTTCTATAATTTGATACAGTTGTTTTTTTCATTTGGTGGATTAATTAACAACATATCATGAATACAATTGTTGAGAGATATGATAGTTTTTTCAGGCAAAATCAGTGCATGCACCAGTCCTTCTACAATAAGTTGTGGGTATCATAATTTGCAACCATCAATTCATCATTTAGTAATAAAGTGATTTTCCAAGTGATTTTTTATTATTATTATTATATTAAGTTTATAATTTTAATTTAATTAAAAAATATATTATTCACACTAATATTAAAAATCAATGAGTCTTGGATTTAATAATATAGTATTAATATTTTCAGAGCAAAAATTTTCATTTTGACAAAATTATACTCCCTCCTCTCACTCCATCCATCCTCTGCTCACCTATCACTGAAACCCTCTACCTTAGCAATTAGCAAATCTCCCCAATATTTTCAAGAACCATGTTGCAAACTTGATAAAAGGCTCTAACGCCCAAATAAAAGTTTTTGTTATTTTGAACATTAATGAGCATCTATATGGTCCTTTTTACATCCATTTTGCATAGATACTAACAAGTCTTGTTCTAAATTCTTGCTTGCCGCCAACCATTTACTCTCCATCAGAACGCTTTTTAAGATTTTTTTTTTTTCAATAAATACCTTAACCATGAAATTGGTTTTTGAATTGGATAAAAATTATCAAGAATAATCCCACCAAATTTTTTTTTGAGACAAATTGTATATATAAATGCCATAATTTTATAGATTCTATATTTTTTACAAAACGAAATAATAATAGTTTTACAAATAGTTAAAATTCTCATAGATGACACTTTTGATTTTTATCATAGCAATAAAATTCATATCTCTAATTTTGAATATCTCAAAAAAAGAAGAATTTCTTTGATTATGTTATTGATTTGAATTTTTTATTTTTTTTAAAAGAAAAGAAAAATTATAGAATCTAAATTCTTGATAAGAAGACTTTTAATAAAAATCAAAAGGCTTGTGCCAATTTACCAACCGTCACAGTCTTGCATTGCTGTTAAGAGTATGATAATGAAGATAGTTATGGAGATGACTCTTGTAGTATTGAATAAAAATTCATTAATATATAAATATGTCTTTTTCAATACAATGAGTACGTGGAAGTTATCGCGATATTTCATTTTATTTTTCAACTATTGTGATATTTCATTAATTTGCTTGTTTATAAAATCAAGAATTGAAATGATCAATTTATCACACTTGTGAGAGCAAATTAGGTTTCTTGATTTTTTTTTTTTTTTTTTTTGGAGGATAGATTCTTGAATTTCACCATCCTTTTTAAGTGATACTATATAATATGATTAAAAATTTTCGAAGTTGGGTTGCCACCAAAACTCACATGGGAATGATTTTGGGCATTGTAGTACATAATGATTAGAGTTTATATGGTCATAAATGCAAACAAGTACTATGGATAACAAATAGCCAAAGCATATAATTATATTATAAATGGTACAAACCAAGAAAAAACAACCAATAAGGCATAGGAATAAACTTCCACTTATAAGCACAGCACAGCACAGCACAGCAAAGCATTTATATATGATATCATAACAATACATAATATCACTACTGCCCTTAATGGGTCAATTATGAAGCACAAATTGACCCTAAATGGCAACTCTTATTTACTAATACACTATCTCTCTCTCTCTCTCTCTTTCTCTACCCTACTGTCACATGTGATGATTTGCTTTTTGTTTTTTACTCCTCTAGTCATTGGACCCTCTAGGTTTATTCTCATGGGACAGTGTACCCTGCAATTATGAGACAGAAACAAAAATTAATTTTATAAAAATGTATTACGCTATTTGGGCTAGTAGTGGGCTTTCTTTACTTCAAGCCCACACTAGGACACTTAGGCCTAAGCTAGAAAATTCAAAGAATTCTTAACCTAATCTACAAAACTTTCCCAAAAATTCAAAAATTCACTATAGTGGGACAACTTTACCTTGTCAATTAGTATTTTTAAACTTGCTATGCATCATCCACAACCATAATGGCACAAAAGTGATATAGCATTGGCCAATTATACTAATTGCATGATGGCAATAGGACTATTATAGCTATTATTAGGCACATTTACTTGCAATATCATCCTTATATAATTGATTTTTCTTTTTCATATTATCTTGTATTGTAGAATGATTAATCCGTCTATCAAAGTCCTTATTATAATCATTAATAATTAAGGACTTGAATCTGAAAATTTTCATTTTTCATATAAATAGTTTTTTTTTTAATATTAATATTTACTTATAAAATTTATTTTATCGTGAATTCATTTAATTAGATATGGTATTTATATAATATTTAAAGTGAAATAAAATTTAAATTAAATGAGAGATATATAATAACTTACTTCCACACTTCTTTCCAGCTTGTCTATTCTTAATGTTGCATCGCTTTGGAATTGAGATAGCAATCCCTGGCTTGATTCCAGCTTGCTTTGCCAAAGGTGACAATAGAACAGCACAAAGGCATTTGGGGGCAGTCTTGATCAAGGCACCAACTTTGGTGCAACAAGTTGGTGGCACACTAACTTTGGCATTGCCAGCAGCAGTCAAGCACGGGCTCAAGGTAGCCGCGGCAGACCTAATCGGAGTCTTCCCACACTCTCCGGCAGCATCAACATCACTCGTCAAAGCATTTGAAACTAGTAAAAAAATCAAGAAAGAAGCAAGGCAAGCTCTCATTTTAATCGCCATCTTAATTTGCTCCAACTTGAAAATAGATAATAAGCTATAGAACTTTACTTGACCACTTGCATGTAAACTAAAAATGCATCACATATATTTATACATGCTTCATTAATGTTGGAGAGTGTTAAAAAAAAATAATAATAATAATGCTTTTGTTAGTGGGGTGGTTGCGTTGTGGAAACGTGGAAGAAGAATGTAGATTGTGCACTACGTTTTCAAAATACAATGATTTAATGATTTTAATAGAATGTTCATACAAAGGATTGGCTAGTGGGTGATGTCTTCTATTATTGACACATATTACTATATTAGATTTTGGTTCATAACTAAATTTCTTTTTCTTGGAGCACCATCTTCTTATTTTTTGAGAATTAGGAAACATTTATAAGTAGGTGAGTTGAAAAGCTAGTGTGAATGTAAGAATTTATCAAGGAATGTTTAGCATGCTTAGGAGTCTATAATTTGCTCCACTATACTTTTTGTATATGATAATTGTGCGTGAGGCATATGCAATATTAGAGACTTATATATGATAAAATGTAATAAAATTGCATAGTTTTATATTATTTTATTATTGCCAAAATATATATATACATAGTTTTGAAAAATTTCTAATTACTATATATATTTTTTGATTTATGAGAAATCCAATATATCAAATATAAATATATGGAAAATTTTTAGGTTATTTTGTTTTAAAATAAAGTAAAATACTTTGTTTTTTATGACTAATAAGATAGTGACAAATAATAAATATAATTAAAATATTTAAAATACTATAATTAAATTAACTTGCTATTACATGTTACCAACTAAAAATGAGAAATGCTAAAATGACTAAAGTAGTATTATAAATTTATACACCTATAAACTTTACAAAAAATAGTTTATTTATGAAAATATATAAGAAGATTGTGATTTTTCGTAACAGAATCATTTTTTTCGTAATTACTAAATTATTTTTCTTTTTCATTAATTTAAGAATTTTTTCGTAAAGTTATTATTTTGTACAAACTAAATCATATTTTCGTAAAATTAAAATTTTTTTCGTAATTAAGAAAAATTACGAAAAAATAATTTTATTTATAAAAAAAATAAGAATATTATGATTTTTCCTAAGAGAGCCATTTTTTTTCTCGTAATTACGAAATTATCTTTCTTTTTCATTAATTTAGCTACTTTACTTTTTCGTAACTTATTGATTTACATAAAAGGAGCTAAAATTTCGTAAAATCATAATTTTTTTCACACCTAATAAGAATTAAGAAAAATTCTTTTAATATACGAAAAAGTATAAAAATAATGATATTTTTTGTAAGATAAGAAATTTTTTTCGTAATTACGAAATTTTTTGTTATTTTTTCGTTAATTTAGCTATTTATTCGTAACTTGTAATTTACACAATAGGAGTCAAAATTTCGTAAAATCATAATTTTTTCCGCAACTAATAAGAATTGAAAAAAATTCTTGTAATATATATCAATTTTTTTTTAATTATGAAAAAAATTATTTTTTTTGTTAATTTAATTATTTTTTTTTGTAACTTATTGATTTACACAAAACAAACTAAAATTTTCGTAAAATCATAATTTTTTTCACAACCTATTTATATATAGTTGTTGATTTATGCAAAATGAGTAATTATTTTATAAAATTATAATTTTATTCATAAATATGAAAATTATTTATTTTCTTAATGAAATTTTACCAATTTTGTTAATGAAAAGTATACGTTAAATTGTTCTTATTTTATGTATGAAAATTTGATGATAAATATTAAATTTGTATATTATATTTATATTTATAAAATCTATTTAATTCTATTTGGCATCATTTTTTATGGAATGATTTTCATAGTCGAGTTCAAGTTAAGTAAAGTGATACTATATTAAAGTAAATAAAGTTAATTTTGAATTAGAACGCAAATGACTTTTAATAAATTTACTTAAATTTAAATAGTTTATGAAAAATAATTAATGAAATTTTTTTATTAAACTCGATCAAACTAGTTAACAATTCTAATAGAACATAGACCTAGTTGAGTTTCAACTAGATTTCATTAAAGTTAAATTTATATGTAATACTTTACAAGCTGAGCTTAAGTAGCTTACAAGTAAGTTTGAGATGTGGTAAAATTTGATATGATCCGATGTTGTCACACCTATTTTAATTCGAGTGCTAATTGCGGCCCTTATAATTTGGGTTGTGATATTAATATTTTCTATATTGTATTTTAATTTTTTTCCAACTTTTAAATTTTCGAATGACAAATCAAAATCAAAGTCATGTTTATTGTTGCATTTTTAATTTTTAATTTTTATATTTATAATTTATTATTTAATCATTATTTTATTCAATAAATATGTATATATTTAATATTTTTCAATACCATTATTCCATCATATCATGATTTAACAAAAGCATTATTTTTTAATTAAAATTTAAAATTATATATATATATTATTTTAAAATAATAATATTTTTATTTTGAATTCATTTATATGTCTTTGCTTTTTAATTTAATAAGTTTTAATTATTTATTTGTATTAAATTTAAAGGAGATAAAATTAGTAGGGCTGATTTGATAATATTTATATTTTAGTGAATCACAAGATTTTGTATTGAATAAATTACAATATTTATAATTATAAAAAAATTTTGATTAAATTTTTTCAAAATATTGTGACCCCACTTAAGTAGAAATTATTTTTGGGTAAGATTATTTGAAAGTTTTGTTTTTTTGTTTTTTTGGTTTTTTGAGGTTATCGGTTGAATGAATAATCTGTATAAGCAAGATATATAAATTAAAGGTAAAAATTACAGTGTACTACAATCTAATAGTCAATAAAAACAAAGTAAGTTTACTTATATATATATATATATATATATATATATATATATATATTTA
>CATKHJ010120528.1:0-12018 GCA_949750685.1 Vernicia montana | reverse complement strand
ACCTGCTGTAAAAGACTAGGATTATGCTTAAGAATCTTATATAAAGAAGGTACTATTCCTGACAAGTGAAATTACAAAAGTACATACTAGATTTTTTTAAATATTCAACACTAACTACGGCTGTAATGAAAAGCACTACTTTTCTACTATGACCTCCATTCCCTTGTTTTTAATCTTTGCCTAGTCTATTTTTGAGGGATGTAAGTGGAGTCAAAAAGCTTGTCAAAATCATACCTAACTAGCAAAGCCCCAAAGTTGACTTTGTTAAACAATTCAAATAGAAAATACAAAATCATAAAGAGAGGAGACTAGGGTTTCATTAATAATGCATAACAAAAAAGGAGTACAAAAAAAATAAATTAACCTAAATATAAAGAGACTATATATAGGCTAAATCAAGAAAACTGAAAAGACTATTCTACCCTTAATAAACAATAAAATAAAATAATCCTATATTTCTTAACAAAACGAGCCTAGTGATTCAAGTTTGAGCAAAAAAAAAAAACAATCGAGCCGAGCATGAGCAATCTAAAGCTCAGTTCGGTTCGACTCATTTGCAACCTTAGAAAAATTTAATGACAATTTAATAGCAATAAAAAAAATATACACTTAGTAATTTTTATTATAAAAATTATTGAAGTTATAAAATATGAAACATGCATTTATTCATTCCTAAACTTTAATTTCAAGTTTTATGCATTAAATATTGAATCTTCTAAAAAATATATAGTTTCTCCATTCTAAAATATCTGTCATTTTAGAATTATTTTTTTCTAAAATATTTATCGTTTTAGGATTTTAAAAAGGTATTTTTTATTATTTTTTTAACTTTACCCTCATTTATTTCTCCAATAAACATTTGCATTTATTGTTTTTGTTTCTCTACATCAATATCAAAAAAAAAAAATATTTTAGTTTTTTCACTTTAAAATTGAGACAATTTAATAATTTTCTTAATTTGTATGCCGAAATCTTAAATAATAAATATTTTATAGCGGAAGGAATATTAAATTGTGCAACTTTTTCAAATTAATATAATACTTTAGTAATTTATACTATATTATTGTGAATGAATTTCACATTAATATTACTTTTGACTTTTGTCATGCAAAGTTTTTAATATAAAAAAATAAAAAAGTTTGAAGAAGATGTGGAAAAATAAAATATAGATACTTTTAAAAACAAAATATAATAAGTACATATAAGAGTTTTTATTTAAAACATCGTAAAAGGAGAATTAAATCTAAATTTACTATATATGTGTGTAATTACTGTTAGATTTTCCCTAAAAAAATATTATTAAATTACGTTTAAACTTGCGGTACATATTAAAATTTAAAAGACATTTTGTATTATTAAATTATGTTTAAACGTGAGCTACATATTAGAATTTGAAAAATATATTGCTCGTTATATATTATGTGTTGTAAAAGTTGTGTGCTGCACGAGCTGTACAGCACCAAATAGGGGCAGAGGCTCCTCTATAAATGGAACTTCTGCCCAATAAATTCCATATTTCAAATCTCAAATAGAGAGAATTTTTAATTAGAAAAAAATAGAGAGTTTTATTTAAATTGTTTTTCTTCTATTTTCAAGAGAGATTATTATTGTTATCTCCTTTTGATTTAGAGAGAATGTTGTAATTCCTATTATTTCTCATAGTAGAGTTCTTCTATCTTTACCCGTGATTTTTCACCCTAATTTGTTTGGGGTTTTTCACGTAAAATCTGTGTGTCCAAATTATCTTTATTATTTTCTCAAATTATTAGCTGCAGTCTTACTCTAATCCGGTGTCAATTTTCGCAACAAGTGGTATCATAGCTGTTGGTTTTAATTTTCCTTAAAAATTAAGAGTATGCTCTCTGGTTGCAGTTTTGACTGATCTTCCACATCAGAAAAAAATTTTCTCGGAAAATTATTGCTGTGAATAGTATGCTGAGGTATTGTGCAATTTGGCACTATTCACAGATACGGGTACTGTTCGTATATACGGTTACTATTCACGTGAAATAGTGGGAGCTGTATTTTGCTCAAAGAAGACTGTGATAGAAGAAATGGCAGCAAAATTTGATATTGAAAAGTTCAACAGGAGAAATTTCTCACTGTGGAAATTAAAGATGAAGGCAATATTGAGAAAAGATAATTGCTTTACGGCTATAAGTGAAAAGCCGGCGGGACTCACAGATGATAAGTGGAATGAGATGGACGGCAATACTATTGCAAATCTTCATCTGGCAGTTGCAGATGAGATATTGTCTAGCATAGAGGAGAAGAAAACTGCGAAGGAGATTTAGGATCATCTCACAAAATTGTACGAGGCCAAATTACTTCACAACAAAAGTTTCCTTAAGAGGAAATTGTACACTCTGCGGATGTCAGAATCTACTTCGGTGACGGAGCACATTAATACTTTAAATACTTTATTTTCTCAACTCACATCATTGGAGTATAAAATAGAGTTACAGGTGCGTGCTGAACTTCTGCTTTAAAGTCTACCAGATTCATATGATCAACTCATCATCAATCTGACAAATAATACAAACAATCTAATCTTTGATAATATTGCAACTGCTATTCTGGAAGAAGAAAATCGGCGCAAAAATAAGGAAGACAGGTTGGCCAGTTCGCAACAATCGGAGGCATTGACGGTGATGAGAGGGAGATCAACAGAGCCTGGCTCAAGTGGGAGCCAAAATCATGGTAGGTCCAAGTCAAAAAGTAAAAAGAATCTGAAGTGTTACCACTGTAACAAAAGGGTCACCTGAAGAAGGATTGCTGGAGTTTAAACAAAAATTCCAGTCCTCAAGGAAATGTAGCATCCACTGCAAATAAAGGTGAAATTATGTGTTGTGAAGCAGCGACGACTTCAGAGGGCAGAAAAAGATTTACTGATGTATGGCTCATTGATTCTGGAGCCTCATTTCACATGACCTTTCGAAGAGAATGGTTCCATCATTATGAACCTGTCTCTAGAGGATCTGTGTATAGTTGCAATAATCATGCCTTGAAGATTGTCGGTATCAGAACCATCAAGTTGAAGTTACATGATGGTACAATTCGCACTGTTCGAGAAATGCGGCATATGGAAGGCCTGAGGAAGAACTTACTGTCATTAGGTCAGTTGGACGACCTTGACTGTAAAGTTGTAAATGAAAAAGGGATCATGAAAGTGATCCGAGGAGCGCTTGTACTTATGAAGGGAGAAAAGGTAGCTGTCGGACTATACATGCTGAAGGGAGAGACTTTGCTAGAAGGAGAGGCATCAGTTACTTCAAGTAGTTTAAGTGAAAGATCTGCAGCCGCGTGGCATCAAAAACTTAGGCATATGTCTGAGCAAGGAATGAAAATTCTTGCGGAGCAAAATCTACTTCCAGGACTCACTAAGGTGTCCTTACCTTTTTGTGAGCATTACGTGACAAGTAAGCAGCACAGGTTGAACAGCTTGAACTTTAATACATCAAGTTCTAGAAGTAAAGAAATTATAGAGCTGATTCACTCTGATGTATGGCAAGCACCAGTTCTGTCCCTGGGAGGAGCAAAGTACTTTGTGTTATTCATAGATGATTATTCCAGGAGATGTTGGGTGTATCCTATCAAGATGAAGGCAGATGTATTTACAGTCTTCAAAATGTATAAAGCGCGGATGGAGCTTGAATCTGGGAAGAAGATCAAGTACCAGAGGTCATATAATGGAGGAGAATATACCAGCAAGGATTTTGCTGAGTTTTGTGATCATGAAGGCATTAAAAGGCAGTTCACTACAGCATACACTTCTCAGCAGAATGGAGTAGCAGAGCGGATGAACAAAACCTTGTTAGAAAGAACAAGAGCAATATTGGGAGCTGCAGGCTTGGAAAAATAATTTTGGGCAGAAGCAGTCAATATCGCCTGTTATGTGATAAGTCGGGCCCCATCAACTGCAATTGAGTTGAAGACACTGATGGAGATGTGGACTGGGAAGCCAGTGGAATACTCAAACCTCCATATATTTGGAAGTCCAGTGTATGTGATGTATAATGCCCAAGAAACCACAAAGCTGGATCCAAAATCCAGGAAATGCTTGTTCTTGGGGTATGCTGATGGAGTAAAGGGGTATCGCCTGTAGGATCCCACTGCCCGTAAGGTTATTGTCAGCAAGGATGTTATCTTCACAGAAGATAAACTACAGAAAGAAGAAGGTGATGATAGCACTGTGAAAGAAAAGTCAGAGACTATAGTGGTACAAGTGGAGAAAGAGTCTGAACAAAAGGATTCTTCTGAAGCAGCACCGGAGCATGAGGAACAAGAACCAATTGTACCCGAAGAGCCAGAAATTCGACGGTCAGATCGTTTGAGAAAATGACCAGATTGGCACCTGGAGTATGTAATGGAGAGCAATGTTGCATACTGTCTTCTAACAGAGGAAAGGGAGCCATCAACTCTCCTAGAAGCAATGAACAGTTCAGATGCATCTCTATGGATGATAGCAATGTAAGAGGAAATGGAAGCTCTTCATAAAAATAAAACTTGGGAACTTGTGCCGTTACCACATGGAAGAAAGCCTATTGGAAATAAATGGGTGTATAAAATCAAGCGTAATAGCGATGATCAAGTGGAACGGTATCGTGCTAGACTGGTGGTAAAAGGATATGTTCAGAAAGAAGGTATTGACTTCAATGAGATATTTTTCCCGGTAGTTCGACTTACAACAGTCAAAGTAATCCTGGCAATGTGTGCTACATTTGACCTACATTTTGAGCAATTAGATGTGAAAACTGCTTTTCTTCCTGGAGATCTTAAAGAAGAAATTTATATGCTCCAACCAGAAGGATTTGAAGAATATGAAAAGGAGAACTTGGTTTGCAGGTTGAATAAATCTCTGTATGGTCTCAAACAGGCACCGAGGTGTTGGTATAAGAGATTTGATTCCTTCATCATGAGACTTGGATACAACAGATTAAATGCAGACCCTTGTGCCTATTTCAAGAGGTTTCGTACTCAAGGTCTGCTCTCCCATAGCCCAAAAGCGGTGGGGGGGCAGACCATTTAGGGAGTGAGTGATAATGATTTCATTATTTTGCTGTTATATGTTGATGACATATTGGTAACAGGCCCCAACAAAGATCATATTAAAGAACTAAAGGCTCAGTTGGCTAGGGAGTTTGAAATGAAGGACTTAGGACCAGCAAACAAGATTCTAGGGATGCAAATTCACCGAGACAGAAATAATAGGAAGATTTGTCTTTGTCAAAAGAATTATTTGAGGAAGATCTTGTGACACTTCAGTATGCAAGATTGTAAGCCAATTTCAACCCCACTTCCTATTAATTTCAAGTTATCCTCAAGTATGAGTCCTAGCAGTGAAGCAGAGAGGATGGAAATGTCTCGAGTACCGTATGCATTAGCAGTGGGAAGCCTTATGTTCGCTATGATTTGTACAAGACCAGACATTGCAAATGCAGTGGGAGTGGTTAGTCGGTACATGGCGAATCCTGGTAGAGAGCATTGGAATGCTGTAAAAAGAGTCCTAAGATACATCAAGGGGACCTCAGATGTTGCATTGTGTTATGGAGGATCATACTTTATTGTCAGAGGATATGTTGACTCAGATTATGTAGGTAATCTTGACAAAAGCAAATCCACCACTGGATATGTGTTTGTTCTTGCTAGCGGAGTTGTAAGCTGGGTTTCAAAACTGCAGTCAGTTGTAGCTACGTCAACAACAGAAGCAGAATATGTAGCAGCTACACAAGCTAGTAAAGAAGCGGTATGGTTGAAAATGATAATGGAAGAACTAGGGCACAAACATGAAAATATTTCTCTGCTTTGTGACAGTCAGAGTGCCTTGCATCTGGCAAGGAATCCAATTTTTCATTCAAAGACGAAGCACATTTAAGTTCAGTACCACTTCGTTCATGAGAAAGTGGAAGAAGGAACTATGGATATGCAGAAAGTTCATACTAAAGACAATCTAGTAGATTTCATGACAAAGGCGGTCAATACTGACAAGTTTGTCTGGTGTCGATCCTCTAGTGGTCTGATGGAGACATAAGTAACATGGGATGGCAAGGTAGAAAGAATGGTGTGAAGATTGATTGATCTTCAATCAAATCTTCAAGTGGGAGATTGTTGTAAAAGTCTAAAAGTGGGCACCGTTCGGTGCCCACTCAAGACTAAACAAAAAGGAAAATTTAAGGTGGGCACTAAGAATAAGGAAAATCTTTCCTTGTGTGCTGCATGAGCTGTGCAGCACCAAATAGAGGCAGAGGCTCCTCTATAAATAGAGTTTCTGCTCATTAAATCCCATATCCCAAATTTCAAATAGAGAAAGTTTCTAGTGAGAGAAAAATAGAGAGTTTTATTTAAATTGTTTTTCTTCTATTTTCAAAAGAGATTATTGTTGTTATCTCCTTATGATTTAGAGAGAATGTTGTAATTTCTATTATTTCTCATAGTGAAGTTCTTCTATCTTTGCTCGTGATTTTTCACCCTAATTTGTTTGGAGTTTTTCACATAAAATCTGTATGTTCAAATTATCTTTATTATTTTATCAAATTATTAGTTGCAGTCTTGCTCTAATCCAGTGTCAATTTTCGCAATATTATGTTTAAATATGCAATTTAATTTTACAATTAAATTAAATATTATAATCCAATATGTGCAAATAACGAATATAAAAGTCCAACTTGTAACCTCCAAATATATTTAGAGTTAGATTAGATCAAAAGCTCATTGGCGTTCTATTTAAAAAATGACTTCATTTGTTTTTGGAATAATGATCTGAGCAGGACGATGGAATCAACATTAGCTTTTGTTATTATTATTATTATTTTCAGAAAAATATAATATTTTAGTTAACAAGAGTTCAAAGATTCAAAAAAAAATTAAAAAATTAATATTCTTTAGAGTATAAAATATTAAACCATGGTATTAATATATTAACCCAAACAAAACCATGGTATTAATATATACAATCTTATATAATTAATAATGAGGACATTTGTTAAATGATTTTTAATGTTTACAATTAATCATTCTCACTCCAATTTCAGTGAGATCATAACTTAAGATTTTGTTGAAGAAATTACAATTTTTCAGATAGAGTGATCAGAAACTTTTGGGATGATAATAATATTGAATTAATTGAATATTAATTAATAAAGAAATTGTAATCATTAAAAATTGTAGGAGTAACATGAAAAAAGAAAAAAAAGGTACATATGTTTAACCATAGTCTATAGTGTTTACGAAATGGAATAAAATAAAGAGTGCCTTTAATAATAATAATAATAAAAACAGAAAACGTGATAAAAAAAAAACATTACTAAATAAAAGCAGTCATTTAATTTCATTCTAAAAAAAAGAAAAGGTGATAAACAACATTACTAAATAGTATTATCCTTTCATAAAAGAAGCAGAACTCAAAAAAAAAAAAAAAAAAAAGAAAAAAAATTGATTTCTACAACCAACAAACAATGAGAATTTTTCCATAGCCAAACAAAGAAACTTCACTCACCATCCAATCTTTCCATCAGTGCTTAAGTCTCATATCCATTAAACTAAACACTTCAAATTTCTTGCTGTGGAGATCATAAGTCTCCTCTTTAGTACGTAATCTCGGTCTTTCACATCATCTCCAAGATAATAGCAGTCCAACAAAGGAGATTCAAGGAGAAGATAGAAAGATGCACCACAATCCTTTGTATGATGTATGGATGAGCAATGACGGCCTATTAAACACTTGGTTATTAGGAATCATAAGAAAGGAAGTGATGGGGATGCTTGAAGGAATGGATAGTGCCTACCAGGTATGGAAATCAGTGGAAGAACACATTCTTCCGATAACCAAAGACAAAGAGGTACATCTCACTCAATCTCTCATGACTATACAAAAAGGTTCTATGTCTTTAGATAAATATATTAGAAAATTTAAGGGAATTTGTGATAGTCTTATTGCTGTTCAAAAACTAGTAGATGAAGTTACAAAGGTCTTTGATAAGTGCATGACTAATGATATTTTACCCTGATCTTTAATGCATTTTACTGTTAAATTGAGTTTAATTTGTTTGTTTAAGTCCTTTTCAGAATAACATGTAGGATTCTTTGCCTTGGAAAGCTCATGTATTGGAATGTGCAGAATGTAGCAATGTAGCATCGACTTGTTGAAACAAGCTGGGGTACACCCATGATTGGGCTGTGCGTACCATGAAGCCTGCCTTTGGAAGTGAATGAAGTTGGAAAGCTCAGCTCTTAACATCTGTAATCATTCTGAAGCTTGCCTTAACCCAGCGCCTCGCAATGAGTTCCAGCATATTGCAGCTGTGAGCGAACTGATACTGCCTTCCCATGCTGCCTTCGCACCATGCCTTCGCATTTTGCTTTCGCCATGCTTCACAGAACTTCGTATGCTGCCTTCTCCATGCTTCGCAGTGTTTTCATCATCTGCTTCGCATTTGCCTTCGCCACTTGCTTCGCAGCACATGCTTCGCAAGAATGTCTTCGCCAATGCTTCGCATTTTGCCTTCGAAAGTGTCTTCGCTACTGCTTCACATTTGCCTTCGCCATTGCTTCGCAAAATGCTTCGCAGTGTTTTCGCCATCTGCTTCGCATTTGCCTTCGCCATTGCTTCGCAAAATGCTTCGCAGTGTTTTCGCCATCTGCTTCGCATTTGTCTTCGCCATTTCCTTCGCAGTACATGCTTCGCAAAAGTGTCTTCGCCATTTGCTTCGCAAAAATGCTTCGCCACTGCTTCGCCCCGCTGCTGCCTGTGGCACCTCGCCACAACGTTTTTAAGCAGTTAATGTTTTTTTGATTTTTGGGGAGGATATTTGAAGCAGTTAATATTTTTTTTCTGATTTTGCGGAGGATAGGCGAGGAGAGAAAAAAAAAACAAATAAAAGGAGATCAAAAGCCAGAGGATCGGGATATAAAAAAATTGAGATCGAAGATATTAGGATCAAAGAGAGATTTATTGATGAAGGATTGGACATGGAAATCAAATCAACTGACGTTGTGAATCGAGACTAGAAGATCAAAGTAGAGGTTATCAATTCATCATTAATGGATTACTTGATGTATTCTACATTGTTCTTTTATTTTTATTCTCAATCTGTTACTATGAACTGATTTTAATTAATCTAGATATTGATGAATCCTAGAGCCATTGTATGGATTGAATAAGTATTATCAATTAGATTATTCATTGAACTGATTTATCTTCATGATTAATAATAATTTGTCTTTCTAGCAATTGCATGCTTGTTATTAAGATATTGTTTTTCTTATTAATGATCTTGAGAAAGTCTAATTGGAAGTGAACATTCATGAAGGTTGAGAATTCATCGTGATACTAGAGATAGATCAACGAAATTCTTTGGTTAATTGCTCTCTACTTTTAATGCATGATCTATTTACTAATGTTTGAGACGAGAGTCCTTATATTACAGATAGTGATTAGGGATTGATTTGCTTGAGAGAGATATCAATCTAAATTAGTAGAATCCCAACTCGGTTCTTGTTTAATTTAATTGGAAGGTTATTCATGAAATGCATGTCGGATCTAGGAGGATTCAATATCTACATTGTTCTCATCATAAATCATCTTAAATTTACTTTTTATCCTTTGAGTTAAAATCATTTAGATTGATTAATTGTTTTTAGTTTTATTATTATTCAATCAATTTGTCTCACTAAACAGCTGTTGAAATTTGAGCTAGTAATTGAACCTTGTCCTTTGTGGAACAATAATCAACTCACTATATATATTACTTGAGCGATTCGTACACTTGCGATATCATTGTGTTACCCAAAATAACACATCAGTTAACTTATGGGTCTATTGCATGATATAGAAAGTGATTTAGTTTTTGTTAAAGAATGGTTGATTTTTCTTCCTTTTCCTTTTCTAGCCATTTGAGGATTTTGCCTAAAATCTTACCCAGATTAATGATACGAGTAGTGATACGGGCGTGTCACTGGATGTATCATTTATACTGGATAATTTTCTAATGATATAGGCACTGATACAGGCGTGTCACTGGGTGTATCATTTATATTGGATGACTTTCTTATGATATGGGCATACCTCTGGGCGTATCATTTATGTATGACCAACTTTAACATGTTTCTATTTCAATAATTGGCATGTTAAATTGATATATATATTTATATATATCTAGTTTATGATCATTAATTGAATTGGATTAGTATATCATGAAGATTGACTTGTGCAATATGAAATTGAATTGAGAATTATATACAATATGGATTGAGGGTATTCACCTTAGGTCTTTCGACTATACATGATGTTGAGCATAAAAGTACTCCAGTTGGTAATACGAATATCGGTATGCTATGTGTGATAATTGATTTGATATGTGATGCTTGGTATGTCTTAGATGTAGAAAGTAGTACTAGAATTAGGATTGGATAATCAAGTTGATAAAGTGTTTAATGACACTCAAGTGAATAACATGAACGATATGGTTAAATGTAGAACCTAAGGAAAAGATGAGGAAGTGTTCCAAAGTTCAAGAAGCACCATTGCTAAAGTGTTAAGAGCTTGTATTATGAGCTAAGGAGTTGAGGTGAGTTTGTAATATTTTAATATGATATGGGCATTTGCCCTTGAATTGATATCAAATTGATATTCATTGATGGCCTTCGGCCCATTGTTAATTCTTGATGGCTTTCAGCCCATTGTTATTTCTTAATGGCTTTCAGCCCATTATTACTTCATTGTTGGCCTTGGGCATATCGTTATTTCCTAAATAGGCTTTCAGCCCATTTACTACTTTATTGTTGGCCTTCGGCCCCATTGTTACTTCATTAATGGCCTTAGGCCTAATAATTAACTGTTGATTCAATTGAACACCTCAAGATTCACTTGAAATCACTATTGAAATTATATAGAACCTTCATTGATACTATGTTAAATTATGTATGATCTACTGTTCATATATTATGAACTCTTGCTAAATGATGTTCCTTATAAGTAGAAATCCCCAACTGATGTGGGATTATACATCAGTCATGTGCACATGGTAAGAAGTCCCGTCGGATATGGATAGTGTATCTGCCCAGCTAAAGAGAGGGTCCTAACCATGAGACCTGATCAGTCTTGTGCTCAGTGATTATGTGGAGTGAGCAAGGCATTAGTTGCCACTCTATTTATTTGTCAGTGGGAAGCATTCCGCTTCCAATCTCTGATTTCTGCTAAAGTAATAATAATAATCTATTGATTATTGATCCTTCATCGATATAAATATCATTGAATATTGTTACATCATTAATAATCTATATTGATTACCAAAGAGAAAACCTTTCGTTGATACCCTATTGAATCTAAATTCTTAATTCTGATATACATATTCTAGCCGGCATATTATATTAAGATATTACATTCTCACTGAGTTTGCCTCACCCTTTTAGTGGTTATTATTTTCAAGTTTGCTGGAGATCAAGTAAGGCAAATTCTCAAGCTTCCATTCTCCGCTTGGGGATTTCCTATGCTATGTAAGAATGATTGAATTCATGAATCTTAATGTAATTATATTTTAAAGAGTTATGTTTAGAGCTCCACGGTCAATATGGTTCATAGTGGTATTATGAAATCTCTGATTTATTAATTATAGTCTGTAATATTGTAAGAATAATTCAAGTAATGCTAAAGTATAAGTGTAATGATGTATGATGATACGGATTGTATAATAATGATGGTAAATATGTGACGAGAATACCTTCGGTATATGTTTGGTGTCTTTTTGGTATACATAAGGTATACTTTAGATACCCTATTGCCATGTAAAGAGTATCTGGATATGGGATTGTAGGTTATGATCTGGGAATATGTTCATTGTGTAAATGCTAGTCACAAAATAGAATAGGGTTTATACGGGTTTAGGTAACCTTATGTCCCCCTATACCTTAGGACCGTCACACTTTTGAAGTTGAGGTGTGACATAGATGGTAGATGGTATCAAAGTGAACTTTAAGTCTACAATAGACATATTAATTTGACAGTCATAGTATATAAGTTGA
>CATKHJ010120490.1:0-15176 GCA_949750685.1 Vernicia montana | reverse complement strand
AAATACCAAATATTTTCAATTATACTTAAATATCAATAAATATTATTAACACTAATAATAAATAATTAACAATTATTTAAAACAATTATAATATCATTTTCACAAATAAATTAATACTTTAAAATTTTTCTTAAAATTTTTTATCAATCAAAATATTTATTTTATTTAATAAATAAAATACTCAAAAATTTAATAATTGACCAAATTAAAATTCAAAGTATTACAAATACTATATATATATATATATATATATATATATATATTGCACCTTAAATAATAGCACAAACAAATATTATACATATATATGTATAATATTATACATAAATATGTATGTATGTGTAATACCCCGAATATATGCATGGATCTTTTATTGACTATATGAATGATTTACATATAGTGTATCATGAATAATTGTGTTAAGAGTTGTTCATTTAGTGTATATGTGGACTAAGTGTTGGGCTAGCCTAACCACAAGGGTGGCCGACCATAGTGCCCAAATTGGAAGGAAAATTAAGTACCAATTGATTATTTTATTATATTAGAAATTGAGTTAGTGGAAAGTGGGTCTTACTTTCCATTAACCCAAATTTTATAATAGCCATGGTAAGATTCAATGAATCTAGTCACTATCCATCCTTTTCATTTGAAGTCAAGCATCCAATTACCATTACTATTATCTTTTTCATTTTTCAAAAGCTCTCAAGAACCAAAAGCTTTCTTTTTCTTGTTCTTCATCTTTTTCTTCTTTCTTTCTTCAATTGACTAGAGTAAATCACCATCAAGTGAAGCTTCAAAAGGTAACCATCTAAATCATTTTCTTTATTTAGATCATGTATTGTATGTCATGGGAAGTTTTCTTTTCTTCTTCTTTCTTTCTTTTGATTTACCCGAATGGGTTTCTACAAAGGGAGTTTCTTTGGGAAAATGCTATTAGATGAGGATTTGTAAGCATGGATTAGGAGTATTGAGTGTGTGAAAATTGATTTCCAAAAAGGATTTCAAACTTTCTCATTTTGATGATGATGGGTTTGATCAAATGGGTTTTTAGAATCCTTTGTTGGTTTTATGTTTTGATTAATGAAATGACTTAATTTATAGGTTTATTGCATGATTTAGAAAGTGATTTAGTTTTGAGAAAGAAATAGTTGAATTTCCATTTTCAAGCTATCTAGTGATTTTGCTTGAAAAACCTACCCAGATTCGTCACATGTGCAGACACACGACCGTGTGTCTGGGCGTGTGACAAGCTTTTATGGATTATGTATAATTTTCCACTGTCACACTGCAAACACACGACCGTGTGTTTGGGCGTGTGGTAAGCTTTATAGACTCTGTGTAATTTTTCCTTTGTCACACTAGCAGTCACACGACCGTGTGATGGATTTCAACCTTTTCTGTTTCAATGATTGGCATGTTAATATGATAATATTTATATGTCTATAAATTGTGCAAAATAAAATTGAATTGAACATTATATGCAATATAGATTGAGGATATTCACCCTAGGCCTTCTGGCCATTACATGATGTTGAGCATAGAAGTGCTCTAATTGGTAATACGTATATAAGTATGCTATATGTGATAATTGTTTGATATATGATGTTGGGTATGTCTTAGATGTAGAAAGTAGCACTAGATGTAGAATTGGATAGTCAAGTTGATAAAGTGTTTAATGACATACAAGTGAATAACATGAATGGTATGGTTCAATGTAGAACCTAAGGAAAAGATGAAGAAGTGTTCCGAAGTTCAAGGAGCACCATTACTAAAGTGTTAAAAGCTTGTACTAGGAGCTAAGGAATTAAGGTGAGTGATAATTATATTATTATGATTGTGTTTGAACCATGGGGCATAAATGCCTAATTTTTCATAAACTACCAAATGTTTATTGATTATTGTGAAATATCCTTATTGTGATATTAATTTCATTGTATCTATGAACCATGATTTAACCAAGACCATGTTTATTGTATGAACTTCTTAAGAACCAATGCATGATAATGATCTATGATTCATAATATCCTTTGTATAAATTCTATGACCATGACCCTAAAGCAGAATACCCCAACTCTGATATGGGGCAAGACAACAGGCATTGTGCACAATGTACTCCGTTGGATAGAGTAAAGTATCCAAGTTCTAGCTAGGAAGGACTATGGTGTCCTAGCTGTGAGATTTGATCAATCTTGCGCAGAGATGAGGGTATGCTCCATTAAGAAGAGCCTCTACCTCTAATGTTCATGATTGAATATGTTCTATGTCTCAGTTTTCGATAACGCCTATTGGCAAATACTCATTCTCATGGGGAACATTAAGACTTATGAACCTCTATTCAAGTTATTGTTATTTCTGCTAAATATGACATGTACATGATAAATGAAACCCATGAACCATTGTTATTGTATGAACCATTGTTATTATATGAACCATTGTTATTATATGAACCATTGGTATTGTATGAACCATAAATTTTCTTGTGAGCCATCCTTGAATCACCAAGCCTCACAAGTATGGTAGTATAATCATTACTCACTGCTTTATCTCATTAGTGATTCCATTTTTCAGGTGAGCTATAGTTTATCGGTTAAGTTCCCGTGGCATTCTTCTTCTCTAAACCTCAAAAACTCAAGTGATTAATGTAAAGCTCAATTCCTCATATTATTTTGTATATATGATGATTCAAACTTAGATGCTTCATGGTACATGTATTGATGGTATTCTTTTGGGTCCATAAGACATTAAACTATTGTAAAATGATATTGTATTTGAATTATGAATATTATTGATGAATATGGATTAGCATGGTTGTCTGGTTTAGATCTTAGGAGATTGTATGTGATTGGATTACATGATATTGTTAGATGATTGTATGGTAAGGTTCCTACGGATTTTTGGTGGCCTTAAGCTTGCCCATGACTTAGGATCATCGCGGCTCGAAAGTCAGGTCGTGACAGTATATATATATATATATATATATATATATATATATATATATATATATATATATACATACATACATATATATATATATACATACATACATACATATGTATGTATATGCTGTGAACGCTCAAATTTGCACCCCCAGGCGATCGCATTTTAATTACGAACTCATAGAATCAAATCGGGCCCAAATCGGATCAGAAATGGGTCAGAACAGACCAAAAAAAGGTGCGGAGTCGAGTCAACCCGGGCGATGGGCCGATTCAGGCCAAATCGCTTAGGCGGCACGCTAAGCGTGCCGCTTGCCACGTGGTTTTCTTAGTGTGCCACCTAGCGGCCGGTGCCGTCGGCCACCTCTTGGCCTCCCATTTCCCTATAAATAGCCCCTTACTTCCTTCAGAATGAGACAAAAACTGCAAACTGAAATTAGACTGATTTATATACAAACACTTTGTTATTTTCAATACTATACTAAAGTTATTCTACTTTAAAGTCAATATTATTTTCAATTATAATTTTGGAATTCCCAATCCAAAGTGGAGCTCAGATCTGACGCCAAGCTCACCCTATTTGTAAAAAAACCAAGAAAAACGAAGGTATAATTTATTTCTCTTGCATCTTTTAAATTCTAAATTCAGGTCTAGAATTTATCATGTTGTCATGCCTTTATTTGGGTCTAAATTCGAAAAGATCTAGAATTTGTTAATTTAAAATCTGAATTAAATTAATAAAACTAATTAACCTCTTTTATCAAAATCCCTCATTCGCAAGAAGGGAGAACTGCGTGAGGTTTGATTTCCATTCAAAGGGATACGCATGTATGCCAACTTTTAAGGCATCAACTTCAAATTATTTTAAATAGTATTTTTTCCATTTATTTTATTGCTTTATTATCTTTTATGAATTTCCTTTATTAAATTAATTAATGAATATGTGCTTTCCCTAGTACCCATAAGGGCTAGAGGAAAGATCATCTTATCTTATTTTTCTTTTTGTTTATTTCTTTAACCTATCATTCATAATAATATTTGCATCACTTATAATTTTTTTATTCATCATTTATATTTATGTTCATGCATGTATAAAAATCATCTTTTCATAAAGTTATTTTGTACTTTCAACCAAAATAAAGAAATTTACTGTTTATTACCAAAACCTGATTTTCGAGCCCTCTTTGGTCACTCGTGGAATAGTGCTTTTCTATTGGGACAAATTAAATATAATTTGGAGTCAATTTCATTTGGGTTTTCCTTTAATTTCCAAAAATAAACAAAATTAAAGTGGCGACTCCCTTCAGAGTGCCAAAATACAGAATTCAATTTCCTGAACTCATAGTGAGTTCCAATGCGTGGAGTTTCTCCCGAAGAACATTTTGATTCTCTCAGCGGATCGGACCGGTGCTCGGGTGAGGCCTCACAATTGGCGACTCCACTGGGGACTAATAAAATCTTTTTCAAAAGGATAAAAGTGGATTACTTTTGGTAAAATGCAAAGTTTGGCTTTAAGTTCAAAATAGCTTTTCATGCATCACTACATGTGGACTCCTTGTCCAAAAACCCTAGTTTCCTAGGAAAACAATGGATAGAAAGTAATATCGAGTAAGTAACCCTCATTGAGTCTATTTCGCCGATAGTGAAATCATCCAGCCCGTAACGAATCCTTTAAATCTTTTTTTAAAGGTGTAACAAGTATGCACGTACCGTTGGACCCACGTGAGATTCCTTATTTCACATGTGGCTAGGTATATCGCATCTCTAGTGTGACGGGTTCCCTTTAAACCGCCTTACCCTTTCATGTAATGACTCATATAGAACTTTTCCATAAGGCTATATGTTCCCAAACAAATGCTGGATTATTGTCATTTCATGAAACATTTTCCATGCATACACACATATATGTATAATGTAAAAATCTTACTAAAGTTGGAGAAAATTAAACCTCATCCAAATACTGCTAGTCCTAATCCTAGTCTATCCAAAACCATTGATATTTATCATAAAGTTTACATGATCTAGTTCTTGTCCTAAAGCTGTAAACTGACCCTAGCTTTATATGTTTCATGCGAAGGTTACCAAAATGGTTGAAGGTACTCCTATTGATGAAATTTTGAACGGACTTCTTGCCAAGCTCTCCGAACAGCAGGAGGCTATGATTCATAGACGAGAGGTATATTTTCAAGACTTGCTGAATACTCAAAGGGGGGCCATTATGGAGGATGCTAGAAAAATGATGGGCCAGACCTCTCTAAATTAGAGTTCAAATGAAACAAAACCCACTGTTATTCCTATTGTTGGATCCACTTCCAACCTTAGACCAAAAGGCAAGAAGATTGCTACAGCTAAAACCATCCCACCACAACCATCAAATCAAACTCCCATTCCCACTTTCCATCCTGCGGATCCTTTCCAAAGGAAGGAAGCAAACTCTGACCTTAAAACATTCATGAATAACTTTGAAGTTATGGAAAGCATGCTGAAGAAGCTAAAGAGAAAGGAAGACATGATTGACACAGATTCACTCAGTCTATTCCCCAATGCAAGACTTCCTCCTAAATTCAAAATGTCAAATCTAGACAAGTTTGACGGAACTACCTGCCCAAAGACTCATCTAAAGATGTATGTGGGTGCTATACATCCTTTAGGCCTGAATAATGAGCTCCTTGCTCAATTATTTCAACAATCTTTAACAGGTGCTACTGTGAGGTGGTTTGTTGACTTTAATGATTCCCAAAAGCAGACTTGGGATGATATTTGTAATATCTTCATTAAACAATATCACTACAACATTGAAGTGGATGTAACATGAAGAGACCTTGAAACTACTAAACAGTATGCGAAGGAATCCTTCTCCTCGTTCCTTACAAAGTGGAGGAAGAAAGCTTCTCAAATGGTGAGTAGACCTCCTAAGAATGAACAAATTGATATAATTGTCAAAAATATTCTTCCAATCTATCAAGAAAGGCTATTAACTCAGTATCTGCCTGATTTCAAAGCCCTCATTGTTACTACTTCAAAGATCGAAGACTTAATTCAGACAGGGCAGATAAAAGAGGAGACTGCATCTACATCAAGATACAAAAGGCCAACACATCAAGGCAATGTGACTTCCTTGACAAACTAGAAAGGAGGGGAAATGAATGCTTTGACAATAAAAAAGCCTTTCACTTTTGAAACAAGACAATTTTCTGATTTAGGGGTGTTCCTATGAGTGTAATTTACAAGAAGCTGCTTGAGTGGAACATGGTACAGCCTCTCCAACCTAGACCTATCCCCAATCCCTTACCAAAAAATTACAACCCGAATGAAAGATGTGATTATCATCAAGGGCAAGGACACAAAACTAATATGTGTAAAGCCCTAAGGCATAAAATTCAAGACTTAATTGACTCAAATGATCTTATACCACCAAAGGCAAAACCCAACATTGCCACAAATCCCTTGCCAAACCATACAATCAATGTCCTAAATGATTGTGAGGGAATTGACCCAATCTCCTTAATTAAGTCAAATCCCAGCTACTGTTGTGTTTTAGACCTTACTAATCTAATGGAGGAAGTTGATACCATTACCAGAAGTGGTAGAATTCTTCCAAATCCACATGCTCCAAATCCAAACACCCAAACCGTCCAACCCATCCCACCTCCTGCTGATAAAATAAGAGGGAGTTCTGAACCTAATGAAGATCCCATTCTTAAACAGTTAAAGAAAACCCAAGCCAACCTATCCATTTAGAGTTTAATTCAATCGTCATATCCTCATCACCAAGCTCTTTGTAAGGCGTTGAATTAGTGTCAGACTCCGATTGATGTTACTCCTGAGAATCTTATTGCCTCTCTCACCAATGCTGCTAAAGGGGTATCCATTTCCTTTGGGGATAATGATATTCCAAAAGAAGGCGCTGATCACAATAATGCTTTATACATTACATTCATCACTTAGAAAAAGACTGTGCCAATGGTTCTCATTGATAATGGCTCAACCATAAATGTATGCCCTTTAAAGGTAGCCAGTTGTCTGGGTCTAGAAATTACAGATTTCACCCCTTTAGATCAGATAGTAAGAGCCTATGACAACACTAAAAGAGAAGTGCTTGGGGTAGCCACAATAGATGTAACGGTAGGGCCTGCTCTTTTCACTATTCCTTTTCAGGTGATTGATGTGCCCTCATGTTTTAACCTATTACTGGGAAGACCTTGGATCCACCAAGCGAAAGAGATTTCATCTTCTTTGCATCATAAAGTCAAATTTTCTTACAAAAATAGGATTGTTACAATCAAAGGGGATATGCATGGAAAACCTGACATTCCGAGCTCCATCCCCATCTTGGAGGTTCAACCAGAGATATCCATTTACCCACTGTCTGGTTTCTCTTTTATCCAATTTATTGAGGGCGAAGAGGGTCTTGGAAGAAGCCAGCAGGGCTTGAAATCATTTTCAGATTACCCAGTTGCAAAGCCACCTTTTAGGCTAGGATATGAGCCTATTGATGAGGACCTTGTAGAAGTAGTAAAGCAGGCTAAGGAAAAAATGGCAACCCTTAGACAAGGTGAGATCTATGACTGGCCCATGCGCCTTGATTTTAAAACCTTGAATGGGTATTTTGTAAAGGAAGGTGACACAGTTCCTTACTTTAGCTTTCCTGAACCCTGGATTTGCCCTGTTACTGGAAAACTGATCCTAGGACTTGAACTCTTTTCTGATGTTAGGCTTGAACCAGAGGATTATGAGCCAGTCTCCTTGATTAGCCAAGATTGGGAAGAGAACATGGAGGGTAGTCTTTTCAATGCAGTACACATGCTCACTTTTGGAGAGGAGATAGTAGATCCATCCACCTTAATCCACCCAGCCAAAACCAAGCTTCAGAATTGGTCTTTTGAGGAGAATCTTTTCCAATTTTTCAAGTTAGAATCCTCATCTGAGTCAAAGTCTTCTTTAGACTTGTCTTCTGATTCTATATCTTCATTTTCTTCTCTTTCTAGTGATGATAATGATGTAACTAAATCTGAGGAGTTAATTTCCCACAATGATGTAAACTGGAGTCTATCGTCATTCAATGAAAATTTTACCTTTTCTTCATACGATCCTGTGTCTTTGTTTTTCTTTGATGTTCCAACTTTTAAATCTGACTTAAATAAGACATCAAATGAAAAAAATGAAATGCATGAAATAAAAGAAGATGCAACTAAAGAGCCAATACATGCTAGTACATCTGATGCACTAAAAACTACATTCATTGCATCTGCATGCACAAATAAGGATCAAATGATAGAGATAGTTAAAGGTTTTCAAGACTACTTTGCATGGGTTCCCAAGGACATGACAGGGTTAGATCCAGACATAACAGTTCACAAGATCCCAGTCTATCCAGATTCCAAGCCAGTTAAACAAAAACTGTAAAGACTCGAGACTGAATGGTCTATTCCAATCAAGGAAGAAACTGCCAAGTTATTGGAACATAACTTCATCGAGCCCATCAGTTATCCATCTTGGCTTGCCGATATTGTGCCATTTCCCAAGAAAGATGGCAGGGTCAAGATGTGTGTCGACTACAGGGATCTGAACAAAGCATGTTCGAAGGATGATTTTCCCTTACCTCACATTAATCTGCTTATAGACAAAATGGTAGGTTCTGAAATGGTTTCTTTAATCGATTTGGCTGTAGGGTACAATCAGATAATGGTTCATCCTCCTGATAAAGAAAAAACTGCTTTCATTACTGAGTGGGGTATCTACTGTTATCGGCTTATGCCATTTGGACTCAAAAATGTTGGGGCAACCTACCAAAGGATGACAACTACCATTTTCTATGACATGATGCATAAAGAAGTTGAAGTTTATGTTGATGACATGGTGATAAAGGGTATAACCACTGAAAAACAGTTGGTAACATTAAGGCGATTCTTTCTTAGACTTCGTCAGTACAATCTCAAACTGAATCCTACTAAATGTGTCTTTAGAGCTTTAACTGGGGTATTCCTGGGTCACATGGTCAGTAAAAAGGGTATAAAAGTCGACCCCTCCAAATCAAAGGCAATTCTGGAAATGCCATCTCCTAAAACAAAAAAGGAGATTAGAGAATTTCTCGGACGACTTCAGTACATTAGTCGATTCATCAATCAACTAGCTAATGTATGTGGGCCCATTTTTAAGCTACTTAGAAAAGGCACTTCAAAGCAATGGAACAAAGATTGTCAGAAAGCCTTTGAACAAATCAAGCAATACTTGTTGAATCCACCAGTCCTTCAACCACCAAGGCCAGGGAAGCCATTGCAACTCTACTTGTCTGTAACTGATGAAGCAATGGGGGAAATGCTTACTCAGAACGCCCCTGATTCAAATAAAGAAAATTCCTTTTATTATTTGAGTAAAATAATGTTGACCCATTGTGAGGCCTCGCCCGAACGCCCCTCCCCTCGCTCGGGAAATGCCTTAAGGAAAGGCTAAGCGATTTTTAAAGGAGGTTAAGGTACGAGTTTCGGTACTCACGATTAGAAGCGACTATCGCCTCGAAAAATTGATTTTTTGATTTTTTTGAAAGATATTCGGGAGTCGCCACCTTAATTTATTTAATGAAAAAATTAAGAAAAAATCCAATTTGACTCTAATTTATTAATCTTTAATTAATTTACCCAAGGATAAAGTCACTAGTCCTCGAACCAGGTTGAACTCGAGGACTAGGTTTTTGGTTAAAATAATCTCAATTTGGCTTTTAAATTTAATTTGACTTTTGAAAAATGATTTCATGGATGACAAGTATTATGACGATTTATAATGCATGAGCATGACATAATTATGAGTGCGTGAGAAAATAAAGGGCAAGTATTTAAAAGCATCCACAAGTTAAGGAGAGTCTTCTCTCTAGTCCTTATGGATTCTAGAAGAACCACAAATCGCTCCTTAACTCTAAAAATAATTAACCAATTACACTAATTAATATTTACAAGAAAAGTATAAATTGATATTTACATGAAAAATAAAAGGGGAAGGAGATTGATTGAGATTTGGATTTGAAACTTGGATTTAGATTCCAAGCTTGCCTACGTACCCATTGAATGGGGATCAAAACCCACGTAGTTCATTCCACTATGAGATGGAGGGATTTAAAGATCGGTCATATTTAATTGGTTTGGTTTGCTTTGGGGTTTGAGTGAGAGAAGATGATGTACCTTTTCTTTGGGGGGACTTTGAGTGGGTGGAGTGATTTTACAGATCGAAATTCTACCTTATCGATTTTGGATGATGAATTTAAATTAATCTCGGAGGAAATTAATTTGATGATTTGGTGGCTTAATTACCCAATTTTTAATTAATTAAAAGGATTAATTAATCATTATTGAGTGAAAACTAATTGAAAAACTAATTAATTAATTAAAATTTATTTTTAATTAATTAACTAATTGAGAGTGGGTGGAAACTAAATGAAAAATTAATTTTTAATTAATTATCTAATTGGGAGTAGGTGGAAACTAATTGAAAAATTAATTAATTAATTAAAATTAATTTTTAATTAATTAACTAATTAGGATTACTCAAAATGAGTAAGAAGACAAATTAGAGAGAGAGAGAGAGAGAGAGTAGTAGATAGCCATCAATACTAGCTCTAAGTGTGTGAAATGAAGAGGAGGAGTGGCCTTTTTATAGGCAAAATGAGTTGGGGGTAGTTTGAGAATAGGAAAAGTGAAAAGAAAAAAAGGGTAAGGTAGTTTAGGGTTGAAAAAATTAGGCTAGAAGGGCAAAAGGGTCAATTTGGTGCATAGGAAAACAGTGTCAGTGAAAAATTCGGAGGCTCCACCAAGGCTACCGGCTTATCCGTCGGCTCTCTGCCTGGAGCCTCTGGCTGCCCAGAGGAGAGCCGCCAGGAGGTTTGGCGGCTCCGCTGGGGCATCCGGCGGACATGGTTCAGTTTTTCTATTTTTTGGGTTTTTTAGTTTCTGGGATTTACAGGTTAGTTTCCAGGGTATTCTGAGATCCAAAAAATTCCAGTCAGTGGCAGTAGATCCGAAATTAATTATCGGTCAGTTTGGCAATCAGTTTTGAGAAAATTCTGATCAGTTTTAGAAAAGTGCTATTTGGTACAGAAAGTTTGGTCAGGATCCGAAAAGCGTCACCTCTCTACTTTTATGTTTGGTGGAGAAAATAGAAGTGGAAGCACAAGTGTTACTATTCTTGTATATTTTCCCAACTGTGTGAGCTTGTTGGAGCACAGTGGTGTTGCGCTTCAAGGTTAGTTTGATGGGCCTTTTGATGTTTGGTTGAGTAGAGGTTCTTATTCCTTGAAAAGGGTTCAAAGAAGGAGGAAGGTCAACTTTGGTGTTTGGCGACATGAAACTTTGAGGAGCTATTCCATTATTGGTCAGATCAATAACAGGGGTTGGCTTGGTATGAGTGTTTGGGATTAGTTGTGTGCCATTTTTGAACACTTCTCTATCATGGGTAAGGCTAATGATAGGAGTTGATATGGTTGCAGCAGTGGGACCAAATGTGGTGTTAGTCGAGAAAGGGGAAATGTCGGGCCGATTGATCATGGAAGGAGTTACGGTGTTGGTCTGATCAATATGGGGTACGGCGAAACTTGAATTAATTGGATGTGACTTGGTTTGATTAGCAAAATGGGGGGATGTGATGCTGGTCAGATTAACACGGGGTGTGGTCAAAGGACTTGAAGCCATTAGATTCGACTTGATTTGGTTCATGGTCTGCTTTTGAGAGCTCAAGGCTTTAGTGAGATGGGCCAATGCATTATTGAAGCTGGCTTGTTGAGCAGTTAGAGCTTGGTTGAAATTGGTTTGTTGGGCGGCTAAAGCTTTGTTTAAATTGGCTTGTTGCGTACTAAGGGCAAAGTTAAGGCTGACTTGAAAATTCTCCTCTTGCTTTTTGAGGAGGTTGGTGAGGAGGGTGTTCATGGTATCAATTTTGATTGGGTTGGCCATCAGTACCTTCAAAAGAAAAGGAAAAAGAAAGGGTAAGAATTTACACTGGAAAAAAGATATACAGATGCAATGGTATATCAGGAAAATGATTCCTTTCATCGAGTTTATTGGTTGAGTGTGTGTGTGTGTGTGTGTGTGTTTTTTTTTTTTTTTTTTTTGTGATGGATCAACAATTTTGATTTACAAGGTGATAATAATTGGTTCAAAGCATAACCTAGACGCGAGGTTTGTATGCATGGTTATGTCGTGATGCATGCCAAAAAAGGTTTCATGGGTATATGCACAAGGTTTTGATTATTACGGTCCACATAACCTAAAGTCCAAGGATAAGGCAATTATATGCACAAGGGTGAAGGGTAGCTTGGTTTAAGGGTCCCCGTCCCACTAGAACATCGATATACCTAACCACATGTGAGTCAAAGAGACTCGCATGGGTCCAACAGTACGGATTGCTTGTTACACTATCGAAATGATCGGGAATTTGTCCGGGGTGGAATGCTTTCTCTATCTCTCAACATACTCAAAGAGAGTTGTTGAGCCAATGCTACTCACCATCCAAAAGTTTTCCTAAATCTAAGGTTAGGCAAGGAGCCTTTATTATGCAAAGTGATGCATGAAAGTCAATTTAAACTCAAGTGCCAAATGGAGATTATTTTGGAAAAAATCCTAACCAAATAGTAATCCTCTTGTTTTTACTTTTCATTTTATTGAAAAAGGGTAGCAACTAGTCCCCAGTGGAGTAGCCAATTGTGAGGCCTCGCCCGAACGCCCCTCCTCTAGCTCGGGAAAGCCTTAAGGAAAGGCGAGCGACTTTCAAGGGAAGTTAAGGTACGAGTTTTTGTACTCATGTTTGGAAGCGACTATCGCCTCGAAAAATTATTTTGATTTTTGAAAGGGTTCAGGAGTCACCAACCTAATTTATTCAAATGGAAAAATTAAAAAAAAAAACCCAATTTGACTCCAATTTATTAATCTTTGATTAATTTACCTAATGATAAAGTCATTAGTTCTTGAACCAGGTTGAGCTCGGGGACTAGGTTTTTTATTTTAAAATAATCTCAATTTGGCTCTTAAATTTAATTTGACTTTGAAAATTGATTTCATGGATAACAAGTATTAATGACAATTTATAATGTATAAGTATGACATAATTATGAGATGTATGAGAAAAATAAAGAGCAAGTATTTCAACATCCACAAGTAAAGGAAAGTATTTCCTCTAGCCCTTATGGGTACTAAGGAAATCACAAGATCGCTCCTTTACTCCGAAATAATTAATTTAAAATTAATTTAAAATTTACACGTATAATGGATTGACATTTAAAAATAAAAGGGGAAGGAGATTGATTGAGATTTGAATTTGAAACTTTGATTTAGATTTCTAACTTGCCTACGTGCCCCATTGCATGGGGATCAAAACCCACGTAGTTCATTCCACGGTGAGGTGGAGGGGGTTTAAGGATCGGTCATATTTGATTGGTTTGGTTTGGTTTGGAGTTTGAGTGAGGGTAAGAGATTACACCTTCTTTTTGAGTTTATGTGGTGGGAGAGTGGTTTTGCCGGAGCAGAGTTCCGTTTCGTAGAACAAGGTTGGTTTTTTTTTTTGGAAAAAAAGAAATTAATTTGATAATTTACTTAATTACCCAATTTTTAATTAATTAAAAGGATTAATTAATTAAAGTGATTAATTAAAAGGATTAATTAATCAAATTGAGTGAAAACTAATTGAAAAATTAATTAATTAATTAAAATTAATTTTTAATTAATTAATTAATTGTGATTACTCAAAATGAGTGAGAAAACTAATTAGAGAGAGAGAGAGAGAAATGAACAAGTGGATAGCAATCAACAAATGCTCAAGGTGTGATTTGAAAGGAAAAATAGGGGGGTATTTATAAGAGTATATAGGGGGTAAAAAAGACCAAAAAGTGGATAAAAAGTGGATAAAAGGAGGGGTAAAAATATCAATTCAGCAAAAAGGGGAAGGGCCACGAGAGGCGCTCGCGGAGTTCGCCAAAACACATGGCGGACGTGCCAGAAGACCTGGCGAACGCGCCAGGCCTTCTGGTGGACGTGGCAGTACGGGACTGACATGTCAGCCCCGTACTGACGCGTCTGACACACGTCAGTATGACGCTTGTCAGGCGCGTCAGTGTGGACGCGTCTCACAACACGCAGTGTCCGCCAGGTGTCTGGTGCGTCCACCAAAGCGTCTCGCGGCCTTCGCGAGACTGCCTCTAGGACGCGTGTAGGCAGCTTGGAGACGTGCGAGCATGGCTCGCGGACGTTCATGAGCTGTCTTGGGTTCCGGGCCTTTTCGCTTTTCGGTTCAATTTTCAAGATTCCGGGTTAGTTTCCAGGGTATTCTGAAGTCTAAAAAATTACCGGTCAATGGCTGTAGGTTTGAAATTAATTATTGAACAGATTGACAGTCAGTTTTGAGAAAAATTCGATCAGTTTTGGAAAAATATTGTCTGGTACAGAAAGTTCAATTAGGGTCGGTAAAGTGATATCAGTTTGTGTAGGAAGAAATAAATCGTTTACCTTTCGGTCAGTGGGACCGCCGTACCGGCTCTACGTAGCGTACAAAATTTAACAAATGTCATGCTACGACAGTCTCATAAGAATGCAAAATTGAGGGTTCACAATGTCTTATTTATCTTATTTAATTTTTGGAATATTTACAAGAAAATAAAAGACATTTCCAAAATCAAAAAAAAAAAAAAAAAAAAAAAAAAAACCCAAAATCAGCCCTCTTAGCTTTCTCAGACCTTCATGAGTTAGCCATCCACCAATCAAGATATTGCAAGGTCTTTCCATCATAATGAGCAGGTTGAACAACATGAAATCCTTGCATCCATCCTTGTTTGATAGCTCTGGCAATAGTCCCTGTGATCAAAATAGACTGAAATAGAGCACCGTTTGGGGGCACAGCCTGCCTATGGCCAATCTGGCGCATAATCCTTGTGGCATGATAGAAAGTCACCATCCTCAGTCCCATAAGATAAACCATCTTATAACCAAAACTCATGGTCATAAATCTTTTGATTTTGTACCATTCGCACCTCCACAACAACTCATCAGATTCCAGCTCCAGCAGCCACTTAATCCACTATCTTTAGGAAGCTCTCTTGATCACAATGGTCCGAGTCCTATACCAAGAAGCAGAATAATCCACCTTTGTGGGAGGACCCACTACCCGAAGGTGGTCTCTTAGCCAAATATGAAAGAAAGAGGTGTAAAAGATAAGTAGAAGAAAGATAAACAAAAAAAGCAAATACATAAATAGGAAACAAACCTGAAG
>CATKHJ010120473.1:0-25715 GCA_949750685.1 Vernicia montana | reverse complement strand
ATATATATTTATAAATTATTATATTTTTTGTATATATATAAATTAATATTTATAAATATACCCTCATATTTTTTTATATTTGCGCGTTTCCCCCACGTTTCGTTTCCTATATTTTTTGAAAATATCGTTTCCGCGTGTCCGTTTCCCCGTTTCTCGTTTCCCCGTTTCCGTTTCCATGCAACATAGCTTAGAACAAAGTTATTGGTTTTTCTATTGTGTTAGAACAAAGTTATTGATTTTTTTGTTGTGTTCATTGAAGGACCATTGATGAGGAAGCATTGGAACAAGCTCTCTCTGCTGCTGTGACATGTACTATCTTGGCTGCTGCAGGTCCTCAACGCTCTCGTGTTCTCGCCACTTTGTACAAGGTAAATGTAATTTCTTGATAGAAAATTCATGTGAATTTAATTTGCAATTGCATTATATTGTTGCAAGAAATACTGATATCTGATGCACTGGGATATCTTACAGGATGAACGATGCTCAAAGCTAAAAATTTATCCTATATTGCAAAAGGTTCTCTCTCTCTTCCCCCCTTTCTCACACAACACGTGCAGTGCATGCGTGCAGGACACCTGCATCAATGTTTTATAGTTTTCATTTTTCTTTTTCCCCAATACCTTGTAGTTTCTACTAATGGAAATCCTATACAAAATTTACCAGGTTTATTTAGAGAGAATTTTGAGAAAACCAGAGATTGATGCATTTGCTGAAGAACTAAAAGCACATCAGGTTATAAATATCTTTTCTACTGTGTTTAGGGATATCACATTCATCCAACATTGTAAGCTATAATGAATGCTGTTTCTTTGGTGGCTCAACAGAAAGCTCTTCTGCCTGACAATTTTACCGTTCTGGATCGTGCTATGATTGAGCACAACCTTCTAAGTGCAAGTAAACTTTACACAAATATCAGGTTGGGAATATGATGCTTTTATATTTCCTCTTTCTTTGAATTCTTTGCATGAATTTTTGTACTAAGCCTTGTATTTTGTTTTCTTTTCCACTATATCTCTCAATAGTTTTGATGAGTTGGGCACTTTGCTGGGAATTCCACCGCATAAGGTACAATGTTATCTTAATTTCCTAAGGTTAAGAGAATTGGTCTTGTGCTTCTGTTTCCTGTTAGTTTGACATTGTTTTAGCATACTGCATTGGATTTCAAAATGGTTGCCAAGATAATGTGCTATTTAATGTTGCATGCTCATGTCAATATTTTTCCCTGACATTATACTTTATAATCTGCGAGTTTTATTTTCTTGTGCTCCGTCTATTGTTGTTTCATTTTGCTTCCCCAATTTTATTCAATAGTGTTTCTCAGACTGTAAAATGTATAAAGCTTCAACAATTCTTTTGTGCCTATTTTAGTTCTATGATCTATGCATTTACTATTTCTGTGATGCTTTAGTAATTGTTCTTTCAGCTCTTTTTATTTTAAATCTCTGCTAGTTTTGGTCTGTGCTTTATTTTGATCTTGACTTTGTTTCTCTCATTTTTTCTCTCTCTCTCTCTCTTGCATACGTGTGCTTGCAAATACAGGGATTATACCTTCATATTTTAGGCCAGTTGTCTCGAAATAAGTCTTGAAACATTGCTTCTTTTGCTTGCAGGCAGAAAAGATAGCATCAAGAATGATTTATGAGGATAGAATGAGAGGATCAATTGATCAGGTATAGAAGTCTAAAATCTGAATTCTGGCTTCCTAAATTTCATTATCTTCCAACTAACAAGGGTTATTGATGATCAGATCATAATGAGTTGTGATATTTGTACCAAATATTAATATTTGCAACATTTGAATTTATCTTCTGTTTGAGGCTGCCTCTCAGGATTCCTTTCTTATTTTTTACCTGATACCAATTTGTATAATAATGAACTGAGAAATTGGACAATATATTTCTACTTTGCTTGATTGATTTTTCTTGTGAGTTCATTTCGCAACTTCTAAAGATGCTCTAACTCATACATTCCTGAATTATCGATATCACATTGAAGTCAAGTTCATGGACTCATCTTCCTTTGGTTTATTAGGCCTTGGGCTTTCCTTGTATTGCTTCTTCTGGCTGGTTTGGTCATTGTCTGTAACTGATAAGTTTGGACAACTGTATATTTTCGTAATATTTTCATTACGAAAATATATTGTATTGATTATGAACTGTTTTACATGTCAGGTGGAAGCTGTCATTCACTTTGAGGACGACACAGAAGAGCTACAGCAATGGGATCAACAGGTAATAAGCTTGTGTTGCTAGCTAATGCTCTGCATTTTGATTTGTTTGATGAATTTTATCTTTTGTCAGTATTCATTTTCATCATCTTTTATCTTTGTCCTGGTTGTTACTATGCAGATTGTTGGTTTGTGTCAAGCCTTGAATGATGTCCTGGATAGTATGGCAAAGAAGGGCTTGTCAATCCCTGTCTGATCTGTCTTTTTGATGGCTTGGTTATGTTAGCACAGATGGAAATGGATTACTTCACCTCTATATGCACAAAAGCTTAAAAGCTAGTTGCCCATGGTTTCACGTTATTTTGTGAAGTTCACATTGTAATTTTTGTGGCCTGTTTTTTGTAGTTTAGAAATTTCAGTATTTACTATTGGCAACATGACTTGTGCCAATTTTAGCCATGCATTTATTAATTCACTTTTTGCCCAAATGAACAGAAAAGTAAAAAAAAAAAATTAAATCTTGTGCGTATGCCGAATGAATAAAAAAATTTTGCATGCGTTTTCAATTTTAATCAATTATTTTTAATTTTAGCAAATTTAACTGAAATTGATAAAATAAATTTGTATTTTTGAATTAATTATAACAATTTGAATAGTTGTTTACTTCGATTTTTCTTGCCCCTTGTACCTTTATCGGCCCTTGTTGCAGCCTTGTAGGCAAGACTTGCTCCTATCTAGATACCCTTGCCTCTTGTCTCATTTTCACGCAGAATACAAAGAGATGCATCGTTACAGTGCATTTTGTCCTTGCGTTTCTTACTGATTGGCATTAAAATTAAAATTAAAATTATATTTTAAAAAAATATATATAAATGATTAAATACGCCTAAAATTTTTTAAATATATTCCACCTTATTTTTTCTTTTAAATATATGCTCTGTTTATTTAGCGGAAAGTAATTTATTTTTGAAAAATATTTTCCAAAAAAAATATTTTCTAAAAAAATATTTTCTCAAGAACTAATTTTCTATTATTTGATTACAATATTAAAAAATATTTAAAAAATATTTAAAATTTCAATTTATAAAATTATAAACATATTTAAATTTATAATAATTTTTTATTTTAAAATTTTATTATTAAATATAAGAAAAATACATAAAAATGATAAATTTAGTGATCGACAGTGACCGACGGTGATTGGCAGTGGTTGACGATGGCTAGCATTGGTCATCAATGATCGCCCGATAGCGAATATTAGTGATTGGCGAATTAATAAATTTATATTTACATATTTTTCTTTCATTAAAATGAGTTTGTCAAAATTCGGAAAATGACTTTTCATTTTCAAAGAAATCGTTTTTCTTATAAAAAAAAAAACTTTAATTTTCCATTAATCAGGAAAATATTTTTCATTGACTAATTTTCCAAAACATTCCAAATGTCAGAAAATACGAAAAATATTTTCAGCATTGTAGTAGTGACAATATTATCTTTTTTTAAATGAAGTGACAATGTTATACAATTCATTTAAAAATATTCTCAACTTTACACTTTTTTTATTCGATTATTTATTTAATTATCTCTAATTAATAATAAATATTACAAATATCTTCTACTCTTTTTTAGGAATATATATATATATATATTCATTTTCACTATATTATGTTATTAACAATGTTTACATTTTTACACATTTTTATTCGTTTAATTATATTTAATTTATAATAAATATTCAACAAATATTTTCTATTCGACTTAATATATATATTTTCATTTTCACTATATTATAGTATTAACGGTGTTTTTATGAACTTTAATTTTAAGATTTTTAACTTTTATATTTATTAAATAATTTTGTATCTTTTAATGTAATAATATAAATACTAAATTACATTTATTTAAATTTATACACCAACAAAAGAAGAAAAAATATATATACTTTTTAAAAAATTATAATTAATAATAATTAATGATATTATAACTTATAAAATTATATAGGTAATAGTTAAAAAAAGAAAAAGAAAAAGAAAAATGTAATTAACTAATGCTTTTAGATATTAATTTTTTTTTTCAGCTGTTACTATAGTTCAAGCATCAACGCTAATCAAACCCGAAACCTATTTGTCATCGCCACCCATACATCTATGGAACTCTCGGGATTTCCACTTTTTGCCAAACCTTACTTAGAGAACTACCCAACATCAAGTTGGAAAATTCATTTGAATTTTCTGATGCATGTATTTGCGATTTTTTCCCGCAAAACATAAGCAAACCAATGTCACTTTTCCATGTTAGGTGAAACATATAGCAGCCAACAATCTTATTATTATTATAGTCAGCCCCCTTAACACTTTAGAAATGTCCAGACTTCCATCAACAGAGCCTGGATGAGAAAAGATGCGATAGGCAATAAAATGAAAAAGAATATTCTTCTTTCCCTTTGATTTTATTGTTTTCTGTACAAATAAATATTTTATCATTTAATTTACATGATAAAGCTATGAGCTATAAAAGAAAAATCCTCTCTTTTTGTGTGGTATTTATCTCTTTCCTAGCGGTAATCATTATTATAAACAAATTACCTGTTCAACGTGTCTGGAGCTCTAGATGGAGAATTCTTTGTTGAATCCTTCCCGGTTTGCAAGAGCACATCATGGTTGATGGTTGCCAACTGTGACAGATTCTGTAAAAGAAACCTTTAATTAAACACTGAAGTTTTTCTAGGTTATAGTTCTCTCTTCTTATCCTCTTCGTTTCTGCCTCTTGGTGGTTATAGTTCTGATCCAATGAAAAGAACTAGCACGTTGATGATATGCAGCATTTTATCTGTCAAAGAAAGTAAGCTTACCTTGAAGGAGAAATTTATCAAGGAGAGATTGAGTGGAGAAGAATCAAAATCTGCCATATCACCACATTCATCCGTCTGAACAGAAGAAATAGAAAACACATAGATTCAATCTCAATTCCAACATCCACAACTTATAACAACTAAATAAATAGTTCAGACAACCCCCTTCTCCTTCCCCAACCCCAAGAAAAGGAATCAAATTGAAAACTTCACATAACATTTTAATGAAATTAAACTGCAATTCCTGAATACAATTAAAATCAAACCAGTCCAGTCAAATGATGAATACAATTAAAATCAAACCAGTCCAGCCAAATGATGAATACACGTACCTCATCTCCAGAATTCGAGGATGAGTCACAAGTGTCAGTATCGGAATGGTTACTATTCTGATAATTTGGCACTCCATTAGACATGAGAGAAAAGCGTGACACAAAATAGCTCGTGTCATCAGCACTGTCAGGGCTTGGCACAAAAACAGCCTATCAACAAAATTAAGGTAAAGTTAACTATATTACCAAACTCCAGAAAACATGTAAACATTCTACACACATGGATACTGGAAGAAGAAGAAGATGAAGCAATCCAAGGTTATTGCAAGGGCTCTTGCAAGTTAAAGCCCTTTGTGAATTTGATTTAGCCTTGGGAAAGAGCACTTTTACCGTGCATAAAGAAGATATCAAATGTTTGCAGGGGAAAAACATTAGAAATAATATCGTGTAACATGAGCCCATCAATAAGAAATTTAATTCAAGCAATATTTTCTCATTTCTTGCACTTGTAGTTGCAGCATCCCTGCTTAGTAATATTCTCCTCTGTGGATCTACCTACTCTACCATTGAATTTTCTCCTTCAGAAGAATCAACATAAAGACAAGATTTGCTTCGCACAATGGATTTCATTCAATCACTCCTAACAATTATTTATAAGTTAATTCACAATATGCTCAAATAAGAAAAAATGGCACTGACAAAACAAGTGGCGCATCATGGTTCTTAAGAAATAATGAATCTACAATTCATCAAGAGGAGCATGAATTAGTACCTTTTGCAATGCAAGGTTGTCCCAATCCACTCCTCTGAAAAAAGGATGTGATTTAACCTGCAACAATACCAGTGTAAGGCATCAAAACCAATCTGAAATTCAGTAATTTCGTTTTCAAGTGTTCAAGGTACCAAAAAAAAAACAAAGTTGATATGTTAATGGGCAAAGTTTAAGAGTAAAATACAACCTCCGTTGATCCATTTGCTCCTAAGCGTTGATTTGGATCATGAGTAATCAACCTATAAGGAAAAAATTGAAGCCAAGTCATTCTTTGACCATAAACTATGCCGCATGCACAAATAGAAAATTTAATGCATAATAGTTAGCAAGATGGATGTAATAAAAAAAAAAAAAATTCCCTTGTCGCACCAAAATGGTAATATAAGAATGTTAGTGACCTATGCCTAAGTAGGTATCAGTTTGTGGAAAATAAAAATGAAAATGATGATGTCATTTGTCAATGATTATTTTGTAGATAATGCATGGTGTTTTTCAATAAACAGGGGCAAAACTAGACTTCAATAATTGAGGGGGCAAAATAAAAATGAAAAGAAAAAAACTCATATTTGTGGGGGCCAATACATATATTTTTAAAAAATTTCATAAAATTTACATGGGGAAAAATGAAAATTAAAATTTTTTTTTTTTGGGGGGGGGGGGGGGGTGGGGTGTGGGGGAGGATGTAGTTCCACCCCTGCAGATAAAGAAAAATTATGCATGAAGGTAGAAATAAGTTTTAGGAAAGAATACGAGACATGACGCACTGATAATTCAAGTGAACTTTAGTGTTATATGTAGGAGCCAATGTACACTACAATAGTATCACAAGATATATAAAAGGACATCAAGACCTAAATTACATGTTTATATGTTACACATTTTTACTTAATCTGTGCAGAGACAAGATTTGAATTAGAAAAGATAATCATACAATTTACAACAGATGCTACCAAATAATGGATGATTTTCTATGCAGGACTTTTATCTGGATTTCAGTATCTTAGTATTCATCATATGGAGTAACAAGGTCGAAACCTTCTTTAAAGCTTAGGACCATCTTTCATGTCCACACCTTAAAAGATGACTCAAAGATAACATAAATGACACTCTGCATCAACAGATCCGGTGAATAAAAGATGCAAAGAATTGCTTAGAGATTCAGAGCTGATTGCCAACCTGTTAATCAAGTCCTGGGCCTCGTAAGACATACTGTCTGGAACAGGAGGCCATGGGATTTTTCTATTAAGGATGTTGTCAAAAATTATCTGCCATGTAAAAGAGAAAGAACTAAAAAGGATTACTTCTCAACATAGGAGTCGATTTAAAAGAAAAAAGAAATTGTACTCGAAAGAAAACAAGCCAGGCGAGCCAAGATAAGCAATAACCATGCTAGGCCTATACACATAAATTGCAATTAAAGAATCACAAATATAAGTTCACAATCGACATTGAGGATCTTAATGATCATAATTCAATAAAAATGACAATATTTTTCTCATATCCTCCATCCATTTAAGTGGATAACTCGATCATAATTCAATAAATCTGTCCAATAAAGAAATGGTATTGGTAGAGAGACTGAGAGATTTTATACATTGCCTCATTTTCCTATTAAGATACTCATAATCCAATTCCAAATTCAGTAGCATTTCTTGCATTTTCAAAGTAAATCATACTGCAAAGCGGATTGTGCAGCCCAAAATTTAAAGGCAGCTCAGTCACAACTCACGAGAGAAACCAATTTTAACATGAAGATCCAAGGAAAAGTGCATATAGAATATTGAAATGTTTATTGCAGATAGTAAATAGCAGCAGAATTTGTTTCATGCAGGTGCTGCTTCGACAGAAATAAGCACTACAATGAAATGATTATTTTAACACACAACAATTGCTATTATTCCGAACCACTAGGATTTAGGACCATCAAGAAAAAAGTTGAGTATGAAAGATACCTCAGGAAGTTCAGCACTAAAGGGTGGAATTCCAGTTATAAGTTCAAATAAAATTATTCCCACGGACCACCAGTCTGCAGCATAACCTGCATGAATGACCAAGAGGTAAATACAACTCTCTGAGAAACAATTGAGACAAATCAAAATTAAGGTTGCAACCAGACCATGTTCCGTCCCAAGAAGAATTTCAGGGGCCAGATAGTCAGGTGTTCCAACAGCTGAGTGCTGACTTCTGTCTTCTGTTTGTTGAGTTTGTGGATTATGAGAATCTGAAACTTTGTCTACATTCATCTCGGGTCCTGATAATTCAATTGTGCTGTTTATAAGGCCAATTTTTGATAGCCCAAAGTCTGTAAGCTGGTAATATAAGGAATCATTAGTACATCATAAATGAGGTGATGCAGATATAGAATTTGAAAGATATAGGCGTGCATAATTTATGTGGACCACTTCCCCAGAAGAGCAGTTCAGGAAGAATTTTTACAGGAATGATTAAAAAAATAAACAGCAGAATAGCTTCTAGCTTCACAAGTAGCTATTGAACACTCCTATGCATAAGCATGTGTATAAGCATTCATAAATTCACACTCTCCTGCTGATTAATTATTTTATCTACTCATATTATAAGAATTGGTAAAATCATACATTTTAAACACCAGACCTTGATGTGCCCATCATGTGCAATCAATATGTTGTCTGGTTTCAGATCGCGATGCACAATTCCTAGAGAATGGAGATACTCTAAAGCAAGAACCTGCAACAGATAGAACCTACTCAAGTAAAGGGAAAAAAAATAAGGATGTATGGGCACACATGATTTTAGTCTAACAAACCAGTTCTGCAATATATATACGGGCTACATCTTCCTCAAGGCAACCAACTTTTCTAAGCAAAGAGTATATATCACCTCCATTGAGATATTCCATAACCAAATAGAGGTTATCTCTACAGGTGAAGGAATAAAAGAATCGAACCTGTAATAAAAAGACCACTATTTAGATCCAATGCATTTCAATTCATAGCTTCAGAAATTCTGGTAAGCAAACATTAACCATCATTTCAAAAGAACAAATATGGTGATGCCATTCTGGTTCAAGGAGAAAAGAAATAATCCAAGGACTGGGAGTTCAAACAAATGCTAGACATATATAGAATGAAATAACTGGTATCATAAAAAAATATCAGAAAAAAGTGTCCCTCGTGTTTTTAATTAAATCAAGAAGAGATCATAGTTGAAAGTAATCTAAACTTGGATATTACCACAAATGGGTTTCGAACTGTTATTAGTATGTTACGCTCTGCTAATATGCGCTGAACATCATTCTTGCGGAGCATGTCCAGTTTCTTGAGCACCTGTATAAGCAAAAGATAGCATTATATTTGTAACATATACAAACAATCATTAACCTTTTGAATGATAGATATATTAACAATCATTATTGTTTCTGTTGTCAAATTTAATTTACGGCCCACTTTGAGCTTATCACTGGTTCAAGTGATTATGGATATATAACAAAGAAAAATCCACAGAATTCAATATTTAGTGTCATTAGGCAGCAAATCAACAAAAGATGATTGTTTACCTTTATTGCAAATAAATCTCCAGTTATCCTTTTGCGGGCAAGAAAGACTTTCCCAAAGGCACCTCTACTAATTGGTTTGATGATTTCAAAATCATCAATGCTTGTCCTGTCTTTATGTGATGAATGTACAGGAGTTGACATTGCACTGCTTTGAGATGCATTATCCAAAAGAAATCTAGAATTTTCCTTAGGTTTGCTGTCACTTGTAGGACTTTTGGTATCTATTATGTCACAAGCAAGTATATATTTTTCCCTGAAGATACAGTTAAGAAACAGGAGACAAAATTTCAAGGATTTGATGAGTTGTAATTGCTATAAGAAAAACCTTTTTGAATATGAAATTACCGCAGAAGTTTCTCTATCCGGCCCCCAAAAGTGTCTATTACAAGAGCTTTGAGCTTGCTATGCTGTAAAACATCCTGAAGATCTTGTAAACAAGCAAGCAAAAACTCATATGACCCTTCCTTAGAGAGATCTGTACCTGCCACACAGCGAGCTATGTCTGCAAGGTCAATCATCTGTTCAAGGGGAAAAAAATTAGGGGCATATTCAGCACTTTTTAGCATTACAGACATATCTGTTAAGCACATGCAAGAATTACTTAAAAGCAATTACAGTAAGTAAAAAACAAAAAAAAGGCTTGCAGGCCAAAAGCCAAAGCGCTAAAAACATAAAATATAGGAAAAGTCAAAATAAACAAATGATAACAGTGCCATCATAAACATTAAATGGAAAACATGAGATTTTATTTTCAACTGTTATCCGTAGAGTCGGTTACCATAGATGACCTAAATTAGAAGAAATATAAACCAACTTCTAGCCCAATAAATTACATTATAGGGTTCACATTGATGATCATAAGTCTCAAATTAAGTCCAAATTTAGAGAATTTGACAAGAGTGGGGAGTTCTAATTAATGTAAGCAAATATATAGTCAATCTACTTCTAACCAACATTTTTGCTACAATCTTATCAGGCAATACAAAAAGTGAGTTCCATGGTGCTCTGATGCCAAGTTATCCAGTCTAGGCAGAACAGAAAGCATTGTGGAGAAGAACAATAAGTCAAAACAAGTTAACAGCAGGAAATTAAAGCTTTCCAAAGCACTAATTTGTAATTTCACTTTCTTCATAAAGACAAATTTATGAAGCAACAGCTTGTTCAAAGTTTAATTAACTTTTGAAAAAAAATTTGCGATGGCGGAGAACATTGAAAAAGCTTTCTTATGTAAGCAATCAAGTTGCTTCTGGTTATAGCATGAAATTTTACTCTAAAGGATTTTACTTAATCTCAAGGTGATCCAAGTACTTTCACGTGAAAAAGCCACAGTGAAATTGTGTAGTTGTGCTAACATGTTACCAGCAAGGGCACTAGATAATCTCCCAAATGCCAAACATAGCTGATTCTGATTTATGATGCTACTGAAACAAATTATGAAGTTTAGGAACTAAAATTTCCCATCATAATTTTCATTGCTTAAGATTTTACTTCCATAAGAGAAAAAAATCACTAGTAAAAAATATATATTACCACCAGTTGGATGTTCAAGAAACCAGATCTACCTGAGGAATGACTAACCTGTTGACCATCTTCTAGTTCTGAAGGATTATTATGCTCTAGCCAGAAGGAATCAAAATGACCAGCTCTAGGGGTGTTTGTAGAGGAAACTGATGTCATGCTCCCAGTTGAAGAGGGTGTACCATAATTGCATAACTTTATACCAAAATGGCCCTTTAAGTTAATAGGAGGTAGGTGAGAATCATCTATAAAGGCAGTATCCATCTCATGTATTTCCTCAAACATTCCTTCAACACCTTTATTTCGCCATTCAGTTATCTTGGGTGAGTAAACCTCAGCCGTGATAGAATTCGCTGTTTGTGTTCTTGAATTTTCAGGGCTGCTACATGATGGATGAACATTCACATTACGTGACTCTACAATCTTTTCCAATATCTCTGCAAGATTTGAAAGGCGTTCATCGACATCTAGACAATTTAAGTCACACTTATCTGCATATGCGCAAATATAAGAATGGGATTCTAGATGAGAAATAGGAACAATTTCTTCACATATCCTACAGATCACTGAATCAGATCCATCTAAAATTTGCTCCTGTTCATGAAGAGAATCATCTAAGCGCTGTCCCTGATCATGAGGTGAACAACTGGAATTGTTTACTGAATTTCTAATGGAACTTTTATCCATTTGACACAACTGTTGCACTTGTAGAAGGGTCTCATTATTGGAATTTTGAGAAGGCAACTTTTGTTCAAAAACTGGAGAATCCTTTCCAGAAGTTACATTGCTCAGATCATCTGGCTCTTGAGAACCACAACACATTGCCTCATGAAATGAAGATAAATTATTCTGTTCCTGCAACTTTTGTTTGATATCACCTTTCTGATTTAAAGCATAACCTAGATCAGAATCACCAATCCCTTGATTGGCAACCCAGCTCATGTCAACAGAGGGAACACTTTCTAGACATTTTTTGAACTTACGAAGTGATTTCTCATCAATAGGTTCAGTGTCCTTCTGAAACTGCAATAATCTAGTGCAGCGTGTTAATATAAAGAGCATGCGAGTAAATAGCCACTTCAGGAGTCCCGTTTGACACTCATGTCTTTTCTCAGTCAGATCTTGAACAATTATTTCACACTCAATACGAAACTGAGAACAGGTCATCTCCATGCACAATTGAGCCAAAATCAGCAGATCCTCAGCCATTTTCAACTCTTCTTGCAATGAAGGGTCAATTTTCTCAAGGATATCCATGACATCCCCTGCAAAACTAGCCAGTTCTTCATTCACAACTTCTTTAGCAGCATCAAATCTTGAATGCAATGAACCCAACAGCTCCTAATTTCAACTCATGAAAAGAGAAAGATAATAAATATTTTTTTCTTAAATGAAAAAAGTTTGTCAGATTGTAAATTAAAATCTTTTTCTTTAAAAGATAAGCAGATAGACAACAAAACAAATGCAATTTTCTTATCACTTTTTATAGAACTATTTGGTATCAGAAGTCTAAAGAAAGAGTGTTCATTTAGTCTATGGCATACTTATGGTCAGCTACAACACAACTAGTCTTGCTCTAAAATATAAGTTAGAATCCACCTTGTACAATTTATCTACCATTGAAGTATTATAAAATAAACCACCAAAAGTGGGAGGTCAATAATCATTGAAACACTAGGCTGCAAAAATAGACTAAGAAATGAATGTTACAAAAAATATACTTGCTTACAACCAAAAGATTTCATTAATGAACTATTGAAGGATACCTTCAAATCACTGTAGCTATGAGCCCGAGGATGGACATGTGGAATGCCACCCTTTGGTCCTAATTCATGTGAAAAACTTTTTAAACCTTTTGACACTTTGCTCCAGCTTAGACTCTCCAAAGAAGACTGTTTCCCATTTTGATCATTATGCTCATTGGAAATTTTGGTTTCTGCTTGTTCCTTTTTATCAAGCATCTTAACTTCCAAGCTTCTCTCCTGTTAAATTAGTAGCATGGCTTATTTAATGCTACTGATGAAGTACAAAATATATTATAGCTATAAGCAAATCTCTCAAGCAACTTCACCTCAATATTTGCAGAAACACCATTGATAACTTGGTCAGTATCCTTGGAAAAATATGATGTGAGCCATCGAGTTATCTTCTTTCCTTTATGGAGATCTGCAATTATGAAACCAAAAAATGCATTGATTATCTATTCATCTATAATATGAAATAAATTACTTGGCAGAAAACAAGAAAGAAAGTTTTTAGATGAATTTTTAACTAAATCCAGTATCTCATTTTACTTGGTAATATCAAAGAAAGGAAACTCAATAAGTGGGAGAGAGCAAACTTCATAGGCTAAAACATTTGCCTTCAGACAACAAGGAGGTTCCTATCTGTTAAACAGGTATCAACAACCTTTCATAATTTTTTTTAAATTTTGCAAAATGACTCGAATAAATATTAAGTTAATACTTCAATCAAATATCATTGTAATCTTGTGTGTAATAATTTAGAGTGACAAATATATGGTCAAAAAAATCATTGATTATAAACTTTGATTAAAAACATATTGATTTCCAATCACCCGTATCGTACTGGAAAATATCATATCGGCATGCTAAAAATCCGATAACAGACGATACGTAAAGTATCAGCCGATATTTAAGACCATGTCATCAACAATATTCATGGAATGGTGGCTGTAAATGATTACCAGCTACTGTCACCAAATGGTTTTACAGCACAGCTACAAGAGGATTTTTCATTGATAGACAAATAAACAATCCAATGGATGGTCTATTGCTCTTAACTACTAACAAGCTCCTGCATGCAATGCACTGCTTCTACTTACTTCAATAATGGCCTCGACTCATTGAACAAAAATTAAAAAAGAAAGAGTTAGCATTGTATCATTAAGTCTATGCTAAGATTATAATATAACCATTGTCCTGGTTTGGAAGCTTTATATGTTGAGCAAAGACATCAAAATCCCTATGAAAGCAACAAAGGTTCAAATTGCTAAATTAACAAATTCTGAAAACCCTAGCGCAGCTTAAATAATGTCAACTCTCTCCCTATTTAAAAACTTTTGTTCTGCAATCACTTTTTACACAGTGCCGCCAATTGGATTACAATTTTCATTATCTCACAGCTTAAAACACTTCTCAAACAGTTTGGACAGAACAAACTTGCTAACAAAAGAATGAAAATAAAAAAAGCTGGAAGTTAATTTAAATTCTAATCAATTCACTAAAAATACGATTAACCACCAAAAATCACGGGAACCAAAATAGCCAATGCCAAAAACAGAAAACAAAAATACAAAATTAAATTAAACTAACAAGCAAAATTAAAAGTGGAATCAAACCTTCTCTAGAAGAAGCAATTTGTCCACGCCCTTGACCTTGAGACATGCCCTTCTGCTTCTGCTTTCCATTCACGGGAGGCCTTGAAGCTACATAACTCTTAGACTCAGCCAAGTCGTCCAGTTTTGATTTTGAACTAAGCTGGTTTTTCGAAGGAACTCGGCGAGTCTTAATTCGATTCAAACCGGACGGAATATCGGACGGCGAGGAAAAATTTCCATCGCTTGGACTCGTTCCGTTCATCATATAAAATATATTTATATATATATACCGATTCTCTAGTTTTACCTTTGGCCTTTGTTTCCAATAGCAAACAAAGAGAAGGAAAGGCCAAAAGAAATGAAATTGGCAGGGGAAGCAAAACGAAATGATGTTTCGCAACCGTTGAGAGTTTTTGTCTTTTTGTTAGAACTTAGAAGAAGCAAAAAAGAGAGGAATGAGTCTTTTGTGGCGGTTAGTTGAGAGACCAGACCAAGCAACCAATTCGTATTTCGTACTATGTTAAGTTTGTGTAAAACGACAGTGGCAATTTCTTTATCTTTTATTATTTTAAAAAAAATATATTATATAAGCTCGAATTTATATTTAAAATTTGAAATCAGCAAAGCTAGTGCGGAGCGTGCTTGGCTACGCTAATTGATATATTTTTCCGTTGTGATATGACTTACGATGACGTTATGTGTCTGAGCTCTTCACCACCATCGAGCCAGGCGTGGAATTTTTCAACTTTTGAAATGAATACTTTGGTCTAAGGAAAATTTTTCTACGGTGGTATAGCAGCCAGCCACCACCTCACTAACAAGTGGGAGACCTGATGAGCTAACGCGTGGATTTTATTTGATTTGGTGGTGATGGTGGCGGTGGTGGTGGAGAAGAATGGAGATGGAGATGATCTATTGCCATTTTCTATTTAAACATTGACCAAAATTTTATATGTGATAGTGAAATTTAGATATTGAAAATTTGAATGTCGCCACTCGCAATCGTTTTCTACACGGCGAGGTATGATTTTTGAAGAATTTTCTCTCCGATGATCTGACCGGAGGGACCGTGACTATAGCCTGCAGGCTCTGAGAAGCGAATGGCGTCAATTGGGAAAAAAATTTGCCGTTTATTTATTTAACAGACTGACACAATACAAACATGGCTTTGGTGGATTCGAAACAAAAGGTCCAATGGAACAATAGAGTTCAATAGGCGCTTGAAGAGGTTTTCAAGTTGGACTTGAGGATTTCTGTTTTCGCCCATTATAAGAAGATTAGTTTCTTTCTATTGGTTATAAATGAAAGTAAAAAAATAATAATAATCCATTTACATATTTAGATTTTTATTTTATGCATAAAATCATAAAAATTTAACATGATTTCAAATTGAATTTTATAAAAATTTAATCAATTATATTAGAATCAAATTTGCAAATAAATTTAGAATGCAACCTTAATAGAATATCTTAAATGAATTTATGTAGAATTAATAATGAAAAGCATATTTCTTCAAAAAAATAATAATAATAATGAAAAGCATAAAATTCTAAATAAAAAATTTTATTTATATCAAATATGAAAATATGAAATTTCAAATGAATTACATAGAAATTTTTATACCTAAAAACCATATTAAATTCCATTCCAGTTTGGAACAAGTCGCACAATGAAATTCAATCCTTTTATTTTAAATAAGTCAATAATAAATTGAAATTGATATATTTTCCATATTACCGTAATCTCGAGTGGATCCACTGGTTGAATTCTTGAAAAAGTTCTACCAATTTTTTGTCTAATTCATATTTCTTCCAAAATCTAACTGTATTACAGCAAATAGCAATCACAAACTTTCCCAACAAAGGGTTGATTCATATAGAATTCAACCAAACTGAATTATTTTCATATTCATAGGATTGTTTCCAAACACCATTTTAGAAACTCAATTTAAAACAGAAGCAAAAGAAAGAAAGGAAATTGAAGTGATGTAGCATTCCACCAAAGTCTATCAGCCCATTATCCAAATGAATCACTTAGCTGTGAATCTAGTGAATATGGCAAGTATGGGAGTACACTTTGTAACAAGATTTTTTATTATTAATTTGTTTTTTATGCAGCTACGAACTTAAGTTACAACATTAAAAGCATATAAGGTTACCTGACAGGTTGACACAAAGTGAACTGTCCAAAGATAAAACTAGAAAGAATTCCAGCACCTGAAGTTAAAGTTGGCAGCAACTGATTTTACAACTCAATTGTTATCATCCACAACTTGATTGTTTACATATAGATTATCCCTTCTTTTAGGAAAACCTGTAGATTCCAAGGTTGGACCCCTGTATTTTAGCTCTGAGGATGCCCTATAATTAGGATCAACAGAAGTAGGTCTAGAGTTGGCATCAATAGAACTTGGCCTAAAGGAGCTGGTTGCTCCTCCAGGATACCGCGAAGGAGAAGTGTACCTCCTTGATGGACCTCTCAAACCACCAGTCCTCAAGTCCATTATATCATCTCTTCTTGAAGAAGAATCTGCAAATGATCGATCCCCAGAGCTTGATCCTAATGGAGCTCCAGTTGTAGCAGATGTAGAGCTAAAAGGATCATCCGGTCCCCATGATGTAAGTGCTTCCTTCTTCTTAGCAAAGAATTGCCATGCTCCAAACAGAAAGAGAATGAAGAACAATACGGGGCTTGTCCATAGCATTGTATTAAATTCTCCTTTAAATATTGGAAGGTTAGAGCGATACATTCCCACATACCCACTCCCAAGGCCAAGAACGATGAGTTTTTCACGGTCGCTGGCTATTAATGGTATCACTCTTCTTCTCTGAGCGAGTGTATCCGTCACTTGATAATTTAGAAATGATGATATAATCTCATCCAAACCAGCAGAAAATAGAAGCCGAGGTCCACCAACCCTAACATAATGCTGAGTCGAAACATTATATGCAAAAACCTTCTCTTCATTAACAACAAGCAAATAACCCTTAATGGCTTGCAATGCAAGGGGTTCATCCATGTCAAACTTCCTCTTGGATCTGACCCTGCATTTGAAGTTCATTATATCTCCTAATAATAATACATGAATCAAATCACCCTCTGAAGTAAATCCATAAGCTTTAGATCGTTCTGTAGCATCGAAAACATAATTCCTAACAAGAGAATGATTCAATCCTTCACATTCAGACTCCCTAATTTTCATGCTCCTTAAATCCAATGACCCTGCACCGCTCTCTGTCAAAAACAAAAGCCTTTGCTTCAAGAATGCAAGTGGTCTGCTTGTTGGCATAGCAGAACCATGAACTGTCCCATTTTCCCTAAAAACCCGTATCTTCCCACCAACATCTGATGACAAGATATACCTTGATCTCCCAACATGATGTACTTCCAAAATAGTTATAGCTAAAGCTAAACCTTCTTCTTCCCTATGATCAGAGGGCATAAACTTACCTATATTTTCAATAGATAGTGAGCCCCATTCCTCTCCATTCAACCCTTCATGAACTTTGTGCACCAAAACTACACCATTCTGATGCCCTGTAACCACAATACTCTCATTCTTATAAACTGACAAGTATGAAACCATTGCAGTTACAGGTGAATCACACAGAGTGTAAAATTCAATCATAACATCCCCATTTCTTGAAAACACATAAACCCTCCCTTGATCATCTCCAACAGCAACATACTTACTTAGACCCTCATAATCTCGAAATGGCAAAACATTAACACAAGTTGCATCTGAATCTAATTTCACAGCAGACACAAATTGAAACCTCTCTGACCAAAATGGACTATATTTTGTAACTGAATGTGAAACCATTCTTGCTCTCTCCCCATCTCGAGGTTTACCCTCGATTGCCTCTTCTTGGACTTTAGAAACCAATCTTTTACCATCGGATTTCCTATTGTTAACTCTATCTTGTTCTTGATTCTGAATACTATCTAAAGGTCCCACTACTTTAGTTGACTCTGATAATTTTGTTTCTAATCTAGCAACTACTTCACTGAGATTTCTCACTAATTCTTCAAGTTTATTTAATAAAACTTCTTGTGGGTTGGACACAGCTACAGTTTCAGTCTCAGGTTCATGATAAGGAGAGTGGTGGTCCTCGTGATCGTGTTGGATTGGGACTGAGCTAGAGTATTTTACAAATATTACAGCCAAAATAAAAAGCAAATAGAGAAAAGATAAAAACTTGCCTTTGTGGGTACTTGCCATTGAAGAAGCTTGGGTCAATGTGAAATTGCCATATATATATTATTGTATTGGCACGAGTGAAATTTCAGATCTTTGGGCGTTTGGATCTAAAGATTGAATAGAATTTAGCTGGAATCTATGTTAGATTTGAGGAATCTGAGGGAAGAGAAATAGGGATTTTGGATCAGAAGAAAGAAAGAAAGAAGTGTGTTTCTTTTTTGAGGTTTTTTGACTTGGGTCTCCGAATGATGAATGTATGTTAGGGCACGAACAGGCAAGTTGCCTGAAATACTCACTTGGGCAAAGCACAAATATCGTAAGATAAAGGAAATGATCCTCTCAGGTTGATTTCATCAAACTTATCAGCTGTTCAATAATATTTTGACACGTTGCCATTTTTTTTTTTTTTCTTTACGAAACTTGCCTTCCATTATTGACTATGGTCCAGTTCAACACGTGAAAACTGGAAAGGCTCTTTCTTATGAGACATTCACATTGCCTTCAAACATGGCAAGCCCAATCAGACATTGCATTTGCAGCTAAGTTCCGTGCAATAGATTTAATCACTGAAGAAGCTTTCCTTTTCTATGGCGTGAGAGGATGTGCTAAATAAAGTACTGTTGCTTTTTTACATTAACATTATCACCATATAAAATAATTGCAATTTTCAAGGCATAAAGCGTTTTTCACAAGTTCATCAGAACTTTCATCATCTTATATCATCAATGGGCAGAAAATTCTAAATATAGCAAACTTCATTAGGAGCCTATCATTCCATAAACGAATGCTTCACAAAGTATTCACTGTTCAGCATCTGAAGTTTGAACAAAGAAGCTTTACAGATGCATTATTTTCCCACATTTCAGGAAGAAAGAACATTACTAGCAGCATTTTTTAAGCACTGCGTGTATGAAGCATACTATCCTAAGCTGTTCTTATAGATACAGTAGGTTCTTTCTTTATAAGATTTTGATCCAATTTAAAAGCAGCATATATGGCTTCAACTTGGCCGGACATGCTACCGTGAATGCAGTTAGCAGATTGCAGTGATGGGGACCTTAATATCTCATGTAATGAAGGACCAGAATTCTTTTCTGGCATATTTTGCGTGTGCTGAGCACTGGATCTAACTTGGGAGTTACTGAACTTGGTTGATGCAGTTTTCTTCAGTCTGTTCTCTCTTTGGACCTGCCAGTTAGAGTAAATTCGATCAATATCAACATGATTAAATAAGCACTTCTAAATAAGTGGTGCTAAACAAAGTGGAGTAGATGTAAACCATATAGCCAAACCAAGCATATTGGAATTAAGGTTTAGTTGGACTGAGTTCAGTTTAAATAAAGCGAGAACAAGTTCCCCACTATTGGAGAAGGAAAACATCAAATTTGTAGCAATTGAAAGTAATATGATTGAGTTTAATTCTTAAAGTCAGATTGTAATAGCTTAGGTAAAACTAAATCTTTCAGTTATAACAGATTTGAGATTATACAGAAACCTCCTTTTCGTTTCAATTGTCTGTATGAATTCAACAGCAAAATCTGAATTGCCAAAGAAAATGAAGACATGCAAATAACTTGCAGTAAGTTTCAACACAAATTATAGCAAAGAGACCTTGAAAACTTCCATTCAATTAAGATTTGTTGAATTTAGCAGCAGAGCTTACCAAATCTGTAGAATCCTCTGACATAGAGATTGCACTCCTGCTATTGCTGTCATCTCTTTCAAAGACAAAAGATCGAACTATGCTTGGACCGTGATTCTGGAATGATGGCAGAGAATTTCTTGACCCTCGACTTAGGAAAGATGACTGCAATATTTGCGAATGGAGGTTATAGTGAATTCAACAAGATAGAGCCTTTGCCTCAGCTGACAGTAAGTCAATTTTGTTCCTTTCTTTTGGGTGTGATAGAGAGAGATGCAATATTGACAGCATTCACCACATATTTAAATCTAAATATGTAGTGATAATTTTGCAAGAATAGACACGTACTTATGAGCATTAAATCTAAATTTATGTTATTGGAGCTGCTGGTTAGAACAGAGATGGGTGAAAAGATTAGAAAAAACTCTAGTGCACAAAAAATACGCACACCAACACGAATCTAACACACCCTGAGCACTAAATACAGACTGTATAATTGTAATTTCATGTGTTCCACAACACACTGGAACAAACAAATAACACCATGTTTGACCACAGAAACCAATAATAGATTCAAAGCATTAAAAATGATCAGTTGATCACTCCATCCAATTAAAGCAAACTGATTTACCTTCGATGACATAGTTCTGTTTCCTCCTACAGGCAGCATATGAAAATGGGCTGCAAAAGAGTAAAAAATAAGAATTAGAAGCCATAGTGCTCAGTTATTTAGAAGAAATATATGCTGCACATCCTTTTGCTTCTGCTACATGGGTGAAGTATGCTACAGATCATACATGTTATTTTCGCTTTTCTCCTTGTGTCTGGCACACTGTTCAACTTCCTTATAAGACCAAAAATTTCTTTGGAGCCTTCATCCTCTGCTGGGGACAAGAATGTAGCCTGCTCTTCCTGTTCCCAATCATAATTATCAGTCACCATGTTGCAATTTAAATCATATGAAGTTCATAATAAAAACATAAACACAAGACCTATGAACCAGAACTACAATGTTGTCAGCATGGACATTCTGATCAAACATAGATGAGTAATATCATAATTCTGAGAGGTCATATCTAATGATCTGATGAAAACTCACAGCTTTATGCGAGAGGCGCTGCTTAACAAGACATTTTTCTGTTTCCTCATCATCAGAGGAAACATACACATCATCTTTATCTGTAAACATTTGAGGAATCATTTCCTTTGCCTTCTTCAAGTTCATTCGTACAACATTTCTTGAAGCAAGGTATTCCATGGGGTCATCAATAAAATCCTCTTCACCCTCTTCACTCTCTTCATATTTCTCCTCAATCAAGGCCATTTCTCTCTGTTTAGAATTGCATTTCAGTTTCTGCAAAAGGTTTTCTGTTCCAGCAGCATCCTGCTGCTCCAGCCACTTCTGATGAAGTTTATTGCGCATTTCATTATCAATTGGCTTTTCCTCATATTCAGTTGCTATCATATCATTAAGATCCTCAGAGTCCATGTTATCCTCATCTTCGTCATTATCTTGAAAACGAGCTAGATCATTATCACTGTCATCTTCTTCCTCAGCCTCATCATCAACAAAAGCTTTCACAGGATCACCCGTTGGAGATGAAGGCAAGTCAGCTGATCCTTGCAGATGGGGATCAATGTTCTCTTTGTCATTGTCCTCTTCGTCAGAAGAACTACAAAGGAGAAACACAATGAATTTCACCTTAAATACAACAATTGAAATTGGCTACATAAAATTATTTCCAGCAATTATGATTCAAAAACAGTAAGGAATGCCCATGTTCAGATAACATATGAATGTACAACTGACAGTAATATAGCTTTCGATGGGAGCTGATTGTTAGAGAAATGCATGAATGGAGAAAAAACTTTACCTTCAGAGACACTTTACAATTTGATTCCTAAAGGCAGAATGCTTATGATGGAAAATATTCAAATTACTTACAAATCCTCAGGAGGAGCAGAATCAAGTTTTAAGTTCATTGCAAGTAAAGAAGGTGCCATAACTTCTTCCAGTGGACTGCTGGGCATTTCATCTTTAGAGTCACTTGTTTGGGAATCAAAAATAACATCCTACAAAAGACATATCAACTAGCATTCATTAACTGATTTACAAACCATTGCAATCACAAAGTTAAGTGCAAAACAAAACCTGAGTATCATCAACAGGGGCTCGAAATGTTTGTTTTGAATCCCCATCCAAAGCCTGCAATTCAGAAGACATAATTGTTGTATCATTCATTTCTAATATTTTTCCCATAATTTCATATTGAAGGACAAAATGCAATGTGCAAAGCGCCGAGTGATTATGACTATAAATGTTTGCCCTTGCCTCAAATATACTCTTTCAGTGTTAAAGGGAAAGAATATAGTGGTAGCTACCTTGTAAGATAGCAAGATGCATGCTTTTAAAATTGCTTAAGATGTCATTGATTACAGGCTTAAAATGATTAATTAGAAAACTCCTCATATAAGCAAACTCTAACAATTAAGAACTTATGGATGCATCATGTTCTACAGGTCAGGATAAAGAAAAATATATCTATATATACGGGAAAGTTAATATTACCATAAATCAAACATATGCCTACTTAACTTTATGCTTGGCAATATAGAGTCCTTGTAGAAAGGCGACATCTTATAACTCACCATCTGAGAAATGTTTTTGTGACGGTCTTTTGAAGTGTCCTTAGATCCTTCTGTACTGTGAGCATCTAAACTACCCTCCACATCTGCAAAACATGTAGTTGTTTCTTCACTATCTGCTTTGGCAGCCCTATGATTTTCTACATCCTCGATGGGAGAATTTTCTAAATCAAAGTCCAGTATGAGCTCTCTTGAAATAGTATCATTGTTATCAAGAAAATAATTTCTGGTTGTCATGACCGATCTATGATACAGAAAAATTGAAACATTAGAATAAGCATTTTAAATGATACTAACAATAAATCATTCAAAGTCAAGTGGAATACAAGATCACTCACTTTTTTGAAAGCTCATGCTTCCTTTGCCGGATCTTCTCCAAAACAGAAGATACAGATTTTTGAACAAGAGGAACAGGTTTAAATGATGCATCTCTTGTTTCTAGAGAAAAGAAAGATGCAATTTTTAATAGCGGATATAAGGATCCAAATAGTAACTAAAATAATTCATAATCAAGTTCCAATAAATAAAACCCAATTCGTACCTCTCAACAATCTCTGGGATTCAGCACGGAGTTCCAAGAGTCGATCTCTTCTTTCCTGTTCGATCAAAAGCCATTTTAAATCGCCAAAACAAACTCAAAGAGCCCTTAAATGTTAGAGACGCTAAAATACACATACCTTCTCCACCAATCTTTTGGCGGAGGCAGTTGAATATGGGATATCATCATAACCATCACTGGCACTCTTGACTTTCTTCTTCTTTTTCTTTTCTTTCTTTTCCTCAGATCCATCTAAATTGCGGCGCTTCTTCTCCGGCTCTTGCTCTGTCCTCAATTCCTCATTATCCCCCTCCACTTGCGTACCCATTAGATATCCATCTCTCCCATCAAATTCCTCAGCCACAGAATCAAATTCCAAAGCCCTTTTAGCACCAGAGCCACCTTCCTCAACGTCCAAACTATCAAAACCGGAATCCAACTCATTTCCCTCTTTAAAACCTTCCAATTGGGACCCAGATCTGGCTTTTGGTTCCTCGAAATCTTCCCCGTTCCTTTCTTCTCCATTTAGAGCTTCAAATATGGATGAGTTCGCCTCTTGAATCGAAGGCGCATCATCAGATGATGGACTAGGGGGAGAATCTTTAGGAAATTTCTCGGTAGCTTTTCTTAGACGTTTGAGCCTTCTTTCAGGGACCGGCGAAGGCTGCTTTTCGAAGTCTGAGAATGGCAGAAACTCTTCGTCGCTATCCATCTTCTTCGAAATCTCTGTAACTAGATGAACTACTAGGGGTTTACCATTCTCTTTTTCGACGCTAACTTTGGGTCATAAAGATGAGGATCGGATTTAGGCGCCCAATCTTTTAAAATTTTTGGAGAAATGGCGCAATGTGTTTTACCGTACCGCCAAATTTAGCGACTTGCCGATTCTAAAATTTAAGACATTTTTTTAACTGGATTGTGAAATCAATATTTTATTCTTTATACGACTGGGGATATTTTCCCTTTTATTAATCAGAATTATATTTTATAAAGTGAATATTTCTTTACTAATAATTAGCCTATTTTTCTGGGCGACAACTAAAATAAACTTAAAATGACTGATTTTAACATTAATCATAACTTCCCTCAAAAAAAAAAAATAATAACATAACATTATTTTTACATTAAATAAAAAATTGCTCACTACATCATGATTCAATTCTCACAGATATTAAAATCTAATTACCAATCTGTTTATAATAATATTTTTCTGATAAGAAACTTCAATCTTACTAGGGGACTCAGATAATTGTATAAAAGTGATGATTGGCTTAGTAGTTAGTGCTCTCTCTCTTACGAAAAATAAGCTTGTAAAAATTAAGAATCATATGAACGTCAAGTTAATCCCAACATTGATAAGACCAGTGCATCAAGTGAACTTGATTCAATATGAATTTAATGTGGTCAACGAAATTTGGTCTGTGATTAAAAATAATAAGGGCAAATTATTATTTAGTCTCTCAAATTTGATCTAATTAACTAACTAGTTTTTACTTTTAAAAAAATTAACTAATTAATCTTTATATTTTAATTCCGTTAGTAAACTTAATCTTTCTGTCCAATTTTTTTCAAATTTTTGTTAAAAATTTTAAAAAATTTAAAAAAAGAAAAGAAAATAATCCCTAATACCTAAAATACCCAATCATTATCATCACTTCCACCAAAACCATATCCTTCAACAAATCCAATATCACAATTAATTAAAATTTTCATATCATCCCCAACAAATAAAATCCATAAAAAAACAAAGGAAAAAGAAAATCCAAATATTGGTTACAAAGGAAATCTGAAAAATCCAATATTACCATTTTGGTTACAAAGGAAATCTGGAAAAAAAAAAGAAAGCAAGGCGTACAAATTAAGGGCCCGCCTGGACCAACAAAGGAGATGATCGTTGAAGAGGCAACGAAGACCTGACCTATCCAATTAATTCACTTTTCCAAATCAAATTCAAATGCTATAAATCCATTTTCTCTTCTCTAATTCTCTTTCTCAGCCCTATAAAGAATCATAAACTTGAAACTCATTACCAGGCAAGTAAACAATTCTTCATCAAGCAAATGGATCTACCCGAAACTGCTAAGAAATTGGATCTCTTGAAATCCAAGAACCTTATCCGAAAGGCAGCGGTGCTACGCCGCCTTTGTGACGTCGAGTTCGATTTCACCTACATATATTGAATTGGTTAGTATAATATTATTGTTTATAAGCACTGAATTATTTTGGTATGATT
>CATKHJ010120354.1:0-11388 GCA_949750685.1 Vernicia montana | reverse complement strand
GAGAGAGTTAATTTCAAATCAAACTATCACCATAATTCAATTCACTTAATCGCAAGATTCAATAACAAATAAGGCACAATAAAACCTCTCCCCCACACTTAAGTAACACATTGTCCCCAATGTGTTATAAACAAGTAAAACGTAAAAGTAAAAGAGAGAATTTACTGCCCTGAATGATATCTCACATGAATCCTTGGCGTTGTGCCTTCCAGTTAGATGTAGCCATGATCAACTTTAGCCTACATACAAAGAGATTGAACTATAAAGAAAATGTAAGATCCGATCAAAGAAAAATAAAATAAAACAGAAATAAAAATAAAAATAAAACCATTAATGGGTTGCCTCCCATTTAGCACTTCTTTAACGTCGTATTAGCTGGACGTTAGCCTTATTCATCCTCTACCAATGGCTTGGAGGTTGCACTGTGCTGTCTACCTCCATAAACTAAGATAAAGAATAGTATACAAAAGTTTTGGCCTTTGCATAGCCTTCTTACAGTAATAACAACTACTTTTGGCTCTCGATTTCGAGCAAACCTAAGCTTGCCCACAGAATAAATGTAGGAATTTTAGTTTTTGTACCCAAGAGAGCAGGAACGGCACTAACTTCAGCCACCTTTTGCAATTCCGAGACACTCCACCCAAATTCACTAACTTTTTGCTTCAACACCTCCACAAAATAGATTACCCTCCCCAAAGAGAATTTAGAGACTACAAGTACTGGCCACATACTTGATTCTCTAACAAATGTACACTGAGAGAAATGGGGCAAGGGTCTAAGATCAATTGTGGTTGGTTGTTTATTTGATGAAATTTGGGGTATATGAAGGGTGGGTATTGGGGTTGTGAGTGGTTTCAAGCTGTCATCAGAAAAGAAGTCTTCAACATCTGAACTCACTCGAACCCGGTCATAGCATGGCACAATTTGGGATTGCTCACATAACAAATCATCCTCATCTAATACTTTTTGGAACATTCCCTAATTTGCCTCACCATTCTCGTCTTCTTCACTATCATCATCCCACATCCAATTGATGGTAGTGGTCTGTTGTCGCTCTTCTGGAATGGTCTTGGTATTGTTGGGCAAATTGCTTTCAGGTCTCTCACTTAGCAATTGCAAAATTTGTCCAACCCAGTTTTCTAGATTGTGAAGAGAAATCTATTGGTCTTCCAGAGCTGTCTCGATGCTCTGAAATCTTTTATTTGTAGGTTCCACTAAGGTAACAAACATCTCTTCCAATCTACGCTCCTCCTTTGCATGCTCATCATCCTCTACTCTAGTATCCACTTCAAATTGAGTTGGGAAGCCAGCTTCTGATGTATTATTTCATCTGTTCACTTCCTCAACCCAACTCTTCGTAGATTTAGTGAATCTCTCTAAGGCAAGCTCAAGGGATGATTTTTCTTGTGGTGCTTCCCATTGGTATCCCCATTCTGGATTTGGGTAAGAATTCCAACTCTGATAGTTCCAATCAGCCATGGAGAAATTTTTTTTCTATTTTTTTTTCTTCAATACAAAAACTAAAAACAAAACAAAAACATAAAATAGAACAAACAAATAAAAATAAAACAAACCAAAACACAACACAAACAATTACGCAACACAAACAATTACGAAAAAAATAAAATAAAAAAAAACTAGATCAATAATCTCTATTAATATTGTTAATATTATAAAAACATTCTCCGGTAACGGCGCCAAAAACTTGATGTGCCGAAATGCACACTAACAACTGCAAGTGCACAGGTCGTTATTAAGTAATAACATGATGAGTAAATTATCGTTTCCCATGAGGAATGTTTATAAGTACTAGCTCAAACTTCAACTATTGTCTAGTGAATAAAAGATTTAGGATAGTAAAACTAAAACTAAAACTAAACTAAAAAGTGAGAAGATTAAAAGATATAAATAAGAATAAAGCTATCTAGATACGAATCCCCTTAGCCTATCATGAATGTTATGAACAATGGAATTGATTAACCATACAATGCATTGAATTGGCATTCCACTAATTTAGACTAAAACCTCTCTCGAGCGATTTAATCCCTAATTCCTAAGTAGAGTGCAAGGAATCTCTTCTTAAACACAATCAAATAAGTCATTCATTAAGAATAAGGAATAAAATACCAAAGGATCTTGTAGGTCTATCTCTAGCACCCCAATCAATCCTCAATCCCTATGAGTGATCAATCTATATTAAAGTATCTCTACTCAATTAACATGGAAACTATATCTAATTAACAAGCTAGCAATTGCTAATTAGAATAAAAGAGATTAATCATAGAAATAAGACAATCACAGATGAAATTAATCAAAACTTAAATTATTCAATCCATTCAATCAATAACTAGGGTTTATCAATATCTAAATAGGATACAATTAGTTCATGATAGAATTTAAAGATGAAAAATAAAAGAGAGAAGAAACAAGAAAACTCAAACCATCCATGGAAGATGTACAGAAATATCCTCCTTCAATCCTTGATTTCCTACTTCAAATCTATACAAATATGGATCTTTAATCTTGATTTACAATTCAATCTCTCTAAAATAAAGTTCTAAACTATCTAAGAACCTAAAGGAACCTAAAATTCCTAGCCATAAGGCTAGGGTTTCTTCAAACTCCCAAAAGCTCCCTTTATTTCTGTTTCAGATCAGCTTTATACCTTTGAAAATTAGCCTGATACGCCCGTATCACTGGGCATATCGACGGCCTCTATAAGGGTGAAATTGGGGTGCACTACTGTGACACATAATAAATGGTATGCCCATAACTTGAAATGGTATGCCCGTACTATTATGGGCGTATCAATTCTACTATCCAGAATGTAATGGTATACCCAGGACTTGAAATGGTACGCCCATACTATTCTAGGCGTATCATTAGAACAATTGCTCAAAAAATGCTCTGTTCCTCAATTTGCATTCGTGATTCCAGCTCAAATGACCATGGCATTCCAAAACATGAAGAATTCCTCAAAATTATTCTGAAAAGCACTTGAGCAAACAAATTAAACTTAATTTAAAGATAAAATACATTAAGAGCAAAGGTTAAAATGTAATCAATTAAGCATTTATCAATTGTTGATCAACTTTATGTCAAATCATAACCGACATCCTAATTGCTCCTTCTTACTTAAAGAACCTTATAACCCTTCAGTTTAATCACTTTAAAAAATGATTACTTTCTAAAGACTTATATTTTGAGATCTCTCTCTGAATCTCAGAAGAAACTGAGTTTCAAAATACCAACAATTTTCTCTTTAAACCTTCTTCTGAGATGGTAATTAGTTCTGAATGAAACCCATAGATCCAAAGGGATAGATGACTCTCCCATATTTCTTAGAAGAGCTCCAAGTGGATTTAGAGGATAGACTGGTGAGTTTAGTAATCCCAAGAGTAAAGAGAATAGAATCTGATTAGGATCCAAAACTAGGTGATGATGTCTTGTTATGGGATGATACGAAAATTGACAAGGAGTCATCAGTGGAGATTTTGATGGTGATGATAGGGTCTTTATTGGAGGATCGTGATCTCCAGCTCCTATTGGAGGACATGGTGCTCAGGAATGAATTAGGAAGTAGAGCTGAAAAAGAAACTTGATGAGTATCGACAGGCTTGATCAAAGGATATAACGAAGAGGTAAGATTATAAGAGTGTATTTCTTTAAGTTCTAAGTTAAGAAATGCATGAACAATATGATGAAACTTCTCCTCCTTCATCTATTCATTGAACTTCAATTTTTGATCTCTTTAGATTCATTAGTTTCATTAGTATTGTAGTTACCTTCACCATCGGTGGGTAACATATAATTAATGTATTTCTTTGTAATCTTCATCACAATGTAATCCAGCGAGGCCATTCGAGCAAAAGCTTATAGTGGTTAAGCGAGGTCCTTAACACCGAGCTACTCCATTGTAAAAGTTGAGTACTAATTATAATCGAACTACTCTTATGTAATTAAGGCCATCTGTCGAGGTAGTATTTGAAACCAACAAAGGTCATTCGGACTGAAGTCATCCCCATTGTAATTAAAGCAGCGATCTAAATTATGAATAAAGTATATATTATTTTCTGCCACTCATTTGATTATCTATATATGTATGTATGTAAATTTTTACATAAAAGAATTTCCTACTAAAGTAATTATTTATGAAATTTTATGCAAGATTTTCTTACCGATGTACTTTTTTTAAATGTGTATGTACTTAAAGATTTTCATGCAAAGATTAATAGTAAAGTGAATTGTGATTTATGAATAAAATAAAGATGAAATTGATAGAACGCCCAACTAATAAGGGTAATCATTGGACCAAGTTCACTGGTGACTCGACTGACCGGGTCTATAAATTGAGTCAGATTGATTCACACAGGCATGCAATGATGTTTTATATGGGTATGTAGTAGCCTGTGATGGTTTATAAGGAGCATATGAGTTTGCTCTATACGATTCAATAGTTATTATGTATACCACGATGGTATTACGATGGTACTACAATGGTGGGGACTTTGATTGTGGTTTGGCCACCAATAGATCCCTGATGGATTAAAGTTAAGTTGAGGTACGCGGTGTTGTGGATTAAGAACCCGACTCACAGAATATGTTTCTATCAATTTAAGTTTGAATTAAATTTTTGTGAAGTATAAAGAGTGTTATTTTATGAAACAAAAATGGAAGTGTTTTATGAAATGTAAAAGTATTATTTTATGAATATAATTATGCTCTATTTCTGTACCCCCCTTATGAGCAATGAAAGTGACTTCGTAATGAGTTTTCCAAAAAGAATCTTATATGACCATATATATATATATATATATATATATATATATATATTTGTTTTTGTACTCTTTCTGCTAGCTGAATAAAAGACTTCCCTATATGATTTTATTTTCCTAATGTTCCATATGTAAAATTATTGCTATGATCATTATTGTTAATACTGTTCGTCATGCATTCTTATGATTTTACTGAGTTGATGGCTCACAACATTATCTGTGGATTTCAGGATATAGTTTAAGTGTCCAAGCTTGATCTTGGAAAAGCTAGGAGACGAGGTGACCCTAGCTAGTTCTTGAGAGGAAAGATATTGAAGTTAAGGTTAATGAGAGACTAGAAATTTTAGAAATTGTATTGAAAAATTTAGTTCATGATAACTTGTATAGAATGTAATAGACTGTAAGCCATAAATATTGTGTACGAAGTGGTTTAAGTAAATAAAACGAGGTTCTTCAATTTGAGTTGAATATGTTGTGTGTGTGTATATATATATATATGGAAATTTATTATGGCCCACTAAGTTTATAAGTAATTGAGCTGAATGGATGTATAGTTCGATCTCGGGAAACTAAGTGTTTTACGAGGTGATCGGTAGCTTTAAGCTTACCCATCTCCTAGGACTGTCGTGCCTTGGTAAGGTTAAGAGATGTGAGCTCGCTGACGAGCTATATGTGACAAGGTATCGAGATTAGGGCATGAAATATTATGAGTGAGTTGAGAAGATTAATGAAAGCTATTGGGTAGGGTCTGAGTGACATAAAAGGGATTATCCTTTCTATATGTATGCATAGGATTATTCTTGAGGAGGGGGCTAAACTAGTGAGGGAGACCCATAGGCGTTTGAACCCCAATATGCTTGAGGTAGTAAAGAAAGAAGTTTTAAAACTTCTTAATGAAAGAGTGATCTATCTGGTCTCGGATAGTGAGTGGGTTAGTCCAGTTCACGTAGTGCCTAAGAAGTCAGGTATCACAGTGGTTAAGAATGAGAGAGAAGAGTTAGTGCCTACTAGGACTACAATTGGATGGAGGATGTGTATTGACTATAGGAAGCTGAATGCAGCTACTAAGAAGGACCATTTCCCACTCCCTTTTATTAATCAGATGCTTGATAAACTTGTTAGGCATAAATCTTATTGTTTTCTTGATGGTTTATTAGGTTATTATCATATGGTGATTGCACAAGAGGACCAGGACAAGACGACCTTTACTTGTCCATCTGGGACATTTGCTTTTAGGAGCATGCTATTTTATCCTTGCAATGTCCCTTTGACTTTCCAGAGGTGCATGTTGTCCAATTTCTTGGACATGGTGGAGGACTTTATTAAGGTATTTATGGATGACTTTTCTATATTTGGTGCCACATTTTCTAATTGTTTGCATGAGTTGACTAAGGTGCTGGAGAGATGCATATAATGTAATCTAATCCTTAGTTGGGAAAAAAGTCACTTTATGGTAAACAGTGGAATAGTTCAAGGTCATATAGTTTATAGTAGGGGAATTGAGGTCGATAAATCTAAAATTGATGTGATTGAGAAATTGCCTCCCCCTACTAATGTTAAAGGCATTAGGAGTTTTCTATGACATGCTAGTTTCTATAAAAGGTTACTTAAGGACTTTTCTAAAATAAGTCAACCATTGTGTAATTTGTTGTCACATGCTGCCTTTCAAGATGTGATGGTCCTAGGATAAAGGGACGTAAGGTCACCTAAACTCGTAGAACCCTTAATTATACTACGCTCACTAACACATGACAATTATATTCCCAACATCGTAGCGAAAACTCATAGACGATCCTATCATACATACTATCCATTTTACATGCATAATTAGTAATTAATTATATATGATCCGATAATTGATTTTAGTCTTTATATCATATGATTAATTAATATTTCATCATTCATAGCCATCATACTAAGAGATTACAACCCATAATAATAATAATAATGCTCAACAGTCTTTCAAATAAATAGTACTAAAATAATGACCCTGGAGCTCTTTTGAAAGTATGCATAATTATACAACAAAATAGGCGATCTACAAAGCGGCAGAGTAATCTCCTAAGCAATGAAAGGTAGCTTGAGAGTGCTACCTTGCACATACCTTTAAGCTCTTAAAAAAAATAAACAACTACGGGGTGAGATAAATCTCAGTGAGAACACGATATACTAACATGATATAACGGCGATTACAAGTAAAATATGAAATGAACAATTTCATGGTATAGGGTATCTTACGATACAAGTATTTCATATTTATTAATTTAGTAAAAACCAAAAGATCAGAAGCGGTATGCTTCCCTCATAATAATCAGAGTAGTGGTTAATGCCTTACTTACTCTTCACATAATATCACGTAAGACTGATCAGGTCTCACGGCTAGGACCTCAAACTTTCCCTAGCTAAAGTCCGGATACGCTCACCCTATTCGCGGGCATTTTACCGCATGCACAGGCCCGATGTATAATCCCACATCAGTCAGGGATTTCTGCTTTCTCATATTCACATGTAAACAATATAACTCATTGTATAACAATATGACATATAAGAAAGAATCATGCCTCAATATCCAATTTAGGTTTCAATAATAATTTTAAGTATAGTTGCAAATATCAGTGGTGTCAATATAGGTATGCAACTTAGAAGTAGGCCGAAGGCCTTTGACAAGTAATCCTAGCATAGCAAAGAGATAATAGTTTTGGTATGAATATGCAATAGGAACATTTGCTAGGATTTCAATAATGCTCATAATTTTAAGTACGGATGCCCATATTATATTAGCATATCATGAACTCATTTTGGATCCTTAACTCCTAATAATTACCACTAGCAATGCGGATGACTTCTCCTTCCCGAACACTTTCCTTTCCTTTATCCTCTACAAGTAATAATCATACGAAACATATTACTCTATAATCTTATACTCAAGTATCACTAACCTTAACCTAGTCTTAAGTCTATACTTAGAGTACTTTTTATGGTTACACATGTAACTCATCAATCATCAATCACATTAAGTCATACAGTAAATGGTTAACTCATTCTCATACTCATAATCAACTATAGAGCACTAAGGCTCAACTCATGATATGGTTGAATGGCCTATGATAAACAACTTCACTTATCACATAACTGTTACACAATCCAATCACTTACTCATCATTCTTACATACATACACACCCATACACATAACCAAATCAAATTATAGTACTTAGACACATTCAACCAAGTCATGGACGAATGGCCTAAGTACCCTAACTCTTCTGTATTTGGTCAATCAGACCAAATGGTACATCATTCAAGACATACACATATAGTTGGACTCAATTGCATTACAAATTACAATTTAAGTCACTCAATTTAGTAAACCCTAATTGACTTTAGGTTCAATTTGGGGAAAATCATCAATTCAATAATCAAACATCAAATTAACATAGGAATCATCAAATTAGTATGTATACAAGCTCAATTAAGCATTTAATTGAAATCAAACATGTTTGACTCAAGGTAACCCTAAATGGCATAACCTAACATTTAGGGAAAACTTACAATTAAGCAATCAATCCTCCAATTGAGCATCAAATCATTCAATTCAATCATAAATAAGCTCAATTGGACATATAAACAAAATTAAACAACTTTGGTTTGGAATTCAAGGTTGGGCTGAATTCATCAATTGGGGAAAACTCTCAATTTGACAATTAATCTTTCAATTGGACATTAATTCATTCAATTCATGTATCAAGGAACACCATTAGACATTCAATTGAATGCAACTTGAAATAAAAAAAACCTTATCTTGGCCGAAATGCATAATTGGGAAAAACTATCAATTAGTCAACCAATCTTCCAATTGAGTACTAAATCATTCAACTCAAGTATGAGGAAGCTCAATTAGACATGCAATTGAAATTAAATACTTAAGGTTTGAAAACCCTAACATGGATGAACCCTAACTTTTGGAGAAAATGGTTTGTTTCACTTCAATTGATCAAATTGAATATCAATTCATGCAATTAAACTATCCAATTGCACAATTACACAATCAATTTGAATTATCAATCATCAATTTGTAAGTTCATACTTGGCATAACACTTAAATTAGGGAAAACCTAATTTCATGCTTCTAATGTAAAATTAATCATGCTATCTATCAATTAACATTCAATTAGCCATGAATCAATAATCAATTAAAGTAAAACAATCATTGAAGTTAAAACCCTAAATGGGCCGAACCCTAATTTTTGGGAAAAACTATCACATGTTCATCATTTGCACAAATTGACTCTAGAAACACTTAATTAGCATGCTAACATACAATAATATGCATCTAAATAAAATTATAGATCATGGGAGTGAAAAATCACTCTTGGCCGAACCATACAAGGGAAAAGAAAAGAAAATTTCATGCAATGAGTTAATTGGTTCAAGAATCAACCTTTAGGTAGAGAAAGGATGAACTTTGGTGAAGGCTTTGCTTGGAATCCTTTCCTCATGCAAGAACTTGAAGAGGCCGAACCATATAGGAGCAAAAAGAAAAGGAAACTTCAATTTATGAAGAAGATGACTCAAGAAACATTTAAGGAATGAGAAATGAGGAAGGTTTGATGAAGGACTTACCTTGAAATTCTTTGATTTGAGGTGAGAGGTGGAGTGGCTGAACCTTATCTCCAATGGAGTTTAGGTTCTTTTGTGTTGGGAGAAAAATGGAGAAGAAGATGAAGAGAAAATGATGCTTAAGTATGGTGAGTGGTAGATTAGGGTTTTGTTTGTGGAAAGACCTTAATGCCCTTAATGAGGAAAAGTGGGAACATTCTAGAGCAAGGCTAGATGGTTATTTCACTACTGCTAACCCTTTGGGTAAGTAGCTTTTGTAAAAATAGGAAGACTAAGTCCATTTCTTAATTAGGTAGTTGATGGTGACTTTTTCCCAAATTGCTTAGGCAATTATGCATAAGTTAAAGTACTGCACCATTTACCTTAATTATCAATAGTCACATGCATCCTAAAAGATGATCATTTAATCCTTAATTAACTCTAATTAATCATCATTTATCACATAGTTACACATTATGCACCATAGAATTAATTATTAGACACAGTGCAGAAATAAAACAGTAGAATTATAATAGTGTAATTAAATTTTAGACAGTACAAAAAATAATACTGTATAATTAAATAGCAGACAATATAATAATAACACTGTATAATTAAATGACAGACAGTGCAGAAATTACACTGTATCATTAAATAACAGGCAGTGTAGGTATTACATTGTATAACTAAATAGCAGACAAAACAAAAAAAAAAATTCAGGGGAAAAATGCAGGGTATTACATTTGTTGTCCAAAGATGTGCTATTTGTGTTTGATGAAAAATGTTTGCATGCCATTAACACTTTAAAAGAGAAACTTACCACTGCACCTATTGTTATTGCACCTTTTTCCTGATGAGCACCTATTTGAGATTAGTCAAGTACCTTGGTATGCTGATTTTGTTAACTATCTTACTTGTGGTATAATTAGATTGAATATGACTTATCATAAATAAAAAGAAGATTTCTCCATTTATGCAGGTACTACTATTGGGATGATCCATATCTCTTCAGAATTTTTAAGGATGAGGTGATCAAAAGATGCACAGCAGAAAATGAGCAACAAAGTGTACTGACTTTTTGTCATACATTATACTGTGAGGGTCATTTTGGAGGTAAAAAGACAGCATCTAAAGTGTTGCAATGTGGATTTTATTGGCCCACCTTATTCAAAGATGCTCATTACTTTTGCTTGAGATGTGACAAATGCCAAAGGTCTGGAAATATCAGTGAGAGAAATGAAATGCCTTTTACTAATAATTTGGTTATTGAACTATTTGATGTTTGGGGCATTTATTTTATGGGACCTTTTCCCAAATCCTTTGGTTTTGAATATATACTTTTTGCTGTTGATTATTTGTCCAAGTGGGTTAAAGCTATCCCCACTCGAACTAATGATGCTAATATTATTGTAAAGTTTGTTCAGGATTTTATTCTTAGCAGGTTCAAAACTCTAAGAGCAATTATTAGTGATGGGAGAAGCCACTTTTGCAATAAGCTTTTTGAGAAGCTTATGAAGACGTGTGGGAACACTCATAGGGTGGCAGCACCATATCACCCTCAAACATTAGGACATGTTGAGACCAGCAACAAGCAGATTAAAGGTATCTTGGAAAAGATGGTTCGGCCTTCTAGGAAGGATTGGGCCCTTAAACTTAATGATGCTTTATGGGCATACTAGACTGCCTATAAGACTCCATTAGGAATGAGCCCATAAAGATTTTAATTTGGGAAGGCATGCCACTTGCTTGTGGAAATTGAGCATAAGGCATACTAGGCTCTTAAGATGATGAATATAGACCTTAATAAAGCTACGAAAGTAATGTTAGAGTATATGCCCTAGAGCAATGTATATTTTATGTAAATGTAAAACAATATTATTATATGGCAATAAATATATGTTTATATAAATCAATTGTTCCATTGTATTAAATGTATATTTGAAGTCCATTAGTATTTTGTGAGAGGATCTATTCTCAAGTGTTGAGAATATGGATGACAGATCGCTCTTAAACAAA
>CATKHJ010120348.1:0-12312 GCA_949750685.1 Vernicia montana | reverse complement strand
TCTAGTATGAATCTAATTATATCAAGAATTATAATCGAGATAATGCATATAATAGAGGCACATTAGGGTTTGACATAAACCATTACCATAGCCGAGATTGGGATTTTAATGAAGGGATTCAAGTGCATGATAATTTATGATTGATGGTCCATGTGATGTTTAAGTGATCAACTATAAACATTCATTTCTAATTAGGTAGTCACGATATGTTTTGCTAGACGTCACTCACGACTTATGGGACTAAGTGTGAAATGGAGATTTCACATAAGTAAAGAAAAATGTTTTATCATTCCCATTGCTAATTAGACATGAACCTAGAAAATCACCCACCCAATAGTAATCACCTATCAAGTGTAAAAGGTTTACCATAATAATTAATTAAAGTATTTAATTAATTGATTAGTGGTAAAATGATTGAACTTGTAATTAAATTTACAAGGACCCTAACATGTTCTAAAGTTTAAATCCAAAAAGGTTTCATTTCAATTAAATCTTAATTTGTATAGGATACAAATTTAAAGAATTAAATTGAAAATGTTTTGGACTAAACAAATCAAAGAATTAATTTTAAACTTAGTGGAAACCCTAAATATATGAGATGTGACCAAATCCCATATGTGATATGGAAAGAGGTAATTTAGGGGTTAGAGAAAGTTCACTATTTACTAAGCCCGTTGGATGAGTTTAGGGGTTAGAGAATATACACTAATGTTAAAATAGTCTTTTCTACTTTTAATTAATGAAGATGACAATTAAACTATCAAAGGATAAAATCGTCATTTTACCATTTGTGGTAGCAAAGTCCAACTTTGCTTCTTCACAATTGGTTTAGCAAAAAGGTGTAAGAAAAGACTTAAGAGCTAAGAGTTGAAAGACTTAATGGTTAAGTCTTGGAAAAAATATAAAAGCTATGAGTTTTTATTTTCTTAAGAGATGAACATCATTTTTCACTAAAAACAATTAGATTTGAGATTTGAGAGAGTTGAAAGAAAAGATGAAGGAAAAATTTCTTCAATTTTTCTTTTAATCTTCAATTTTTTTTATTTGTTCTTTATGAAAGAAATATTGTTTGCAATTGAAAAATGATTTAGTCTAAAACAATTAAAAAAGAAAACCTAATCTTCCAAAGGTTTTAGTGGGAGGATCTTGAATCATATTTGGGCAACCAAGAGAGGGATTTAAGAACAACCAAAGAAAACCAAAGGAAACTTTGGTGGAACTAGGTGTGGATGATCTAGAGGCTTCACACTTGGAGAGCTCTTGTTAAAGAAAGAAGGATCCTTCAAGAGGTAATTAGATTACTCTTCTTTCTTCTTTCTTTGCATATGTGTTTTACACACAAATTAATTGATTGCTTGAATAAAAGTTTGGACCAAATATAGGTGAAGTGAAATTTTAAATTATTTGAAATTTCACCCAACCACCTTGCTTCCTCTCAAATTGGTGTCACTCTTCCTTCAATTGGTATTAGAGCCACTTAATTTCTATGTAAAACCATAATATATGTTGTTTTGGAAGTTTTGATTTAATTGAAAAGAGTGTTGGCACAAATGTTGTGCTCTCGGGCATAAGAATTGCGATTGCTTCAAGAATTGCGACCGCGATATTGAGTTTTGGCACAAATATTGTGCTATCGGACAACACAAGAATCACGCCCGTGAATTAAATGTCATGCCCGCGATATTAAAGTAGTGCCCGCTATTTTGATGTTGCGCCTGCGATTTTTTATCGCAACCGCGAAACCCATCGCGAACTCTACTGTGTCTTTTTAAAAACTTTGTAATTTTCAAAATTGTTTTGGAATTTTTTTCAACAAACAAATATTATAATTTGAAATATGATTTCAAACTAAAAAAACTTTGAATATATGATATTCAAAATGATTTTTGGAAATGTTCTAAAATTGAACAATATATCTATAAATGCACTTGTTGTATATATATGCTTTGTTGTTGTTTGAAATGCATGGAAGGTTGATCATGGATTAGGAAATCATAATGTACGATTTCTTATATGGACTTGTAATAATTAATTTTATTATTTGATGGGATGTAATTAATTGTTAATTACTATTTTAGATTGATAAATAAATTCATTGAGCTTATAAGCTCTTTTGTCTTTGTAATCTCATCTTAGAATGCCAAGGTTATTTAATGTACATATGGAGATACAAGAACAAGAAGATGTTCAACCCATGAAGATGCCTAGTGGGAGCATGAAGATGCAAGAGTTGTAATTTTTATGTTTGTAATTTGTTTAACCTAAATCCCTAACCCATTCCTTCTGGCTAGGAAATGGGTTCATAGTTAGTCTATGATCATACCTATGTAGTTGTCCATTTTGATATATATATATGTGTGTATGTGTGTGTGTGATATATATGATGCATAAGATGTATGATTAAAGTGGATAATGTGCAAAATGAGACTAAATATATAAAGCCCAAAAATCTTCCAAAAGAAAATATTGAGTCATGGTTATCCATTGGAGCAATAATTCAAGAAATTTTCAAACACTTATATCATCGATTATAGATACATAGGGGTGATATATTTGGTTTGAATATTTTCTTTAATGAAGTATGTGATGTTACAAGTATAAGATACATTGTATGTCAATAACGACAATGAGTATCTGAGACATGTAATGTTCAAATCACTATATTTGTTGGTCCAATGGATTTGACTTGACTAGTGTGAAAAGTCAATAACGACAAAGTGTATCTAAGGTTGGAAACACTAGGAACCAGATCGATTGATTCTCACAAAGAGTTGTGATGAACAATTAGATATCAAACTCCCAATAACTATAATGTGTATCTGAGGGATTTGTGATAATCTTTTAAGAATTCGATCACCTATTAGAAATCCACCCCAACAGGATTTTCATTTTTTATTTGGAAGTATAGGATTTGCCAAATTAGTGGGATTACCGTTTTGATTAAAAATTAAATCATTATGGTAACTACATAATTACATAAGTTATTAATCTTATTATTTTCTGCATTTTGATAATATAAAATTGACAAACCCACATGCGAATATATTTTATTCTTTTAGGTTCACATGACCTAAATATATGGATTGGTTAGTTAACTTTAAAATGATCATTGCATTTAAAGACATAATGTATGTATTCGATTTGATTTGTTCTTAGATTTTTAGATGAAAGGACTACTCCAAAGGAACTTATCACCATAGTTCAATGGAAAATAAAATATTGGATGAGATTAATGCTATATGTTTGTTTTATAAATCAAGAGTTACAGAAACAACATATGAGCATGACAAAAGTCCAAGTAATTATGCTTCATTTTCAAGAGTTGTAAGATTAACATAGATACAATGATCAATATGAGATATTGAGACAATTATTTTGTTTGAATATGAAGGAAATTATAAAGAAAGAAAAAGGAAAAGGAAAAGAACGAAAAAGGAAAAGGAAAAGAAATTATAAAGGAAGAAAAAGAAGAAATTGTTTCTTCTTAATCTTTATAACTTTATTTTTCTTTGTCTTCTTCATATTTTCTTTCTTGTTCTTATTCTTACTATTCAATTAAAGAGAGAAAGTAAAGAAAAGAAATCAAAGAAGAAAATATTTCATCTTTAATTTTTTGTTCTTTTATTTTTCTATCTAGTATTCTTTATGAAAGAAATCAACTATGCGTCTTTACTTATAATCACATATGTCACTATTCACATATTCATAACTACTACTCTATTTCTACCTTATAGTACTATATCACGTATCGTCTTATATACACTAACACCAAAAAAATCCATCACTCTTTTCAAATTCATTCATTCATTTCATTTTCTTTAAATCTTTTATTACCACTTCTATTCTTCTACTTCAATCTTAGAGTAATTGAAATTTTTCGCTCACTTTATAATCCGCTCGCATATTCTTTATAGAACCAAGGAAACTCTCATACTCTAGTCAGAATTCATACTTCAATGAAATTGGCTTATAATTCATATTCCCTTTTTCATTTGTAGCATCATCATTAATGTTCTTCATACTTCGCCCTTACTCATACTTTTAGCTTTTGTTCATTCTCTTCTATTTCTATCTCATACTTTGGTTCTATTAAATTGATCTTACTACTTAATTCCATCATTGTGATAATATTAAAGATAAACTTAGTGTCATAAGGAGAGTAATCATTTCCCTTATAACTCTTACAACCCAATTTACTTTGACAAGCATAATGGACAAAATGCAATTTTACTCGATCAGTTAAAATTCTCTGGCGTACCCAGACACTAATATTATGGTTTTTACTTCTTTTATTCAAACTATAGAGTTTATTAACATTCAAATCATACCTCTTATTCTACCTTCTACTCACATTTTTCAAATCCGTATAGTACTTCCTACAATTAGACTCAATCTATCCATACATTTATTTTAACTACAATTCTCTCTTTCACATAGAATTCATCACTATTCTTAAACTAAAGTTACTTCTTTCCCATATACACTACTTTCTAGTATTACTTATACTATTTAACAATTAAACAGACTGTCATACAAATCTCAACTGGCAGAATTTACACAATTATCACCATATCTCTAAATATCATCTATACTTCAATATGTACATGAATTTAATACATTCCTACTACTAATCATATTACGTAAAGCTTTTCACGAACACTAAATATACTAATCTTTACCAATATTTAGCAAATAGTCATTATAGAAAAATTCATTATTGTATTACACACATATATACATTCAAATATATATATATATATATATAGAATTTTTAATGATTACGGTTCCATAGTAATCACCATAAAATTTAGTATCAATATTAATTAGTTATAAATATCAGTGAATATATTAATTGTAAATCATATTGTGAGCATTTAATTATAAAGATTTTTTTTTTCTTTTAATTTTTGTAATAAATATCAGCTATAGAATCATTTATTTAAGGTCCACTTTTGTGTTTAGGTTCTTTCAATGTCTTTATTGAATTTTTAGAAGTATTCTAAAAAAATGTAAAACTGATGGTTTTTTTGTTTTTAAATGAAATGCTTATTTTTAAAAGTATTCGAACTTTTGTGCTTAGTATATTTTGATGGTTTTTTTTTTCAGTAGATTAATTTGAGTATTTTTTTTAACAGTTTAATTTGAGTATTTAAGACATGTACTTTTATTGTATTTAGATTTGTACTCAGGTATTCAAATTATTTTTAATTTATTCAATAATTGTTGATGATTAAATTTTAATTTTTAAAGGCTTTTATTTGATTTATAATTTATTATATAAAAAATATAATTGTAAGTATTTTAAAAAAATTACGTGAATAATATAATTGTAAAATAATTTGAAAGTACAATACATGCAAGATTGAATATTAATTAAAAATAAGATTTTATTTTTGATATCTTATTTTAGTGATTTATGTAAGGTTATTCTTAAAATTAATTTTAGAGTAAAACTTTATTAATCAAAAAGTCCCATTTGAAAAAAAAAAAAATATTGGGCATTTAACTTAATGGAAGTAACTCTACGGAATCACAGTTGAATATCGAATTTGAGTTTCAACTTCTCTTTCCCCGAACTAAAAAAAATATAATCAATCTGTCTACTACCTCAATTCTAGTATCAAAATTTTGCAAATAACATATCAAAGCCAATACTTTTTTTTTTTATGAAAAAAAAAACTCATTTGATAATAACATATGGACAACTATTTATTAATTTTTAATGAAATAAAATTCAAATATTTCTCACTAAATATTCAAAAGCAGTGGAAGCTTAATTATTGTCCACATAAAAAAAATTATTCAAAAAAATTAGGAATTTAATGACAATAAAACTAATGCATGAAACTAATAATAATAAAAACAATTATAGAGAGGCTTTTTTTTTCGGTTTTGTTTTGGAAAAGCAAAATATAGTGTTACATAACATCAGTATTCTTCATCTTGAGCTCAAGATACAAATTTAGAGTTCAAATGAATTCAAGGAAAATCACTTTGAATAAACTTTGTTATGCTTTATCATACTAAAAACATAATTATTGATATATTTTCATAATTAATGCATTTAATATGTATAAAAAGAAAAGGTAAATGATTAGATTTTTCAAAGTAAATATGCATATTTAATATTGTCTACAAATAAAAGCTAATAGTTTTTTTTTACAAATTAAATATAAAAATTATAATTTATTTGAACCGAAATTTTTAATATTTTTTTTAGCAATTTTGAGTGTGCATGTTTTTGCACAATTCTATTATATTCCCTAGTGAAAAAAAAAAGTCAGTATAACAAATTTTTTTTTTAATAAAGATATGATTTAAAGAATAAAAAATAAATATTATTCATGTCATATAATCAAGTTATTTCAAAAATGAATTTAATGCTTATAAAAAAAAATGAATTTAATGAGATTTATTTTTTCGAAACTAATAAATGAGCATAAATGTCATTGACAAATTAACAAATTAACTAGAACAATTAGATTTTCATCCAATGGTTAAAACGATAATACCCATCCATGGTTATTTATTGAAGGAACCATTAAAACCTCACTCATATATATATATATATATATATATTCTCATACTCGTATCTACTCATAATTGCACTTATTTACACATATAAATCTTTTTATATTTTTAACATACATATCATATAAGGAATCAAACACATATGGATAATGCGGAACTAATTTAAAGATGAACTTCAATAACGAGAAGAACTCTTATGCTCCACAGTATTACTTATACCTTATAACTCATACAACTTATTAAAGTCTATAATAGACTTCAACTTATGTTCTGATACCATCTTTGTCATGACCCAACTCATGAGTCGCGACTGTCCTAGGGTATGGGTAGCTGATTAGGCACCGAAAACCAGTAGAACGTACATACTAATATTAATCTAATAAAAATTCGGCAAAATGCCGGCTACAAATAGCACTTTCCCAAGATACGCAACCTGCGTTAAATGAACACTTCAATTCAATCACCTTATACCCTCAACCTCGACTTAACATTTTCATATACTTTTTAACACATAGCTCATTATACACATTCATCATTCAATTTACTTAAAATTAGTTTCAAACATTTCAAATATAGGCTTAGTATTTATCATGACTAAGAACTATGAACATATGATACATAGTATAATTCAAAATTTTAAAATGTTCTGTAGTATAATTCAAAAATTTAAAACGTTCTGTACCTAACCAACCATGGAGCTCTAAGATCAATTCTAAATTTGACTAAAAGGATAAATTATAGTTCTTCAATAGTGACGCTCTTCTCAAGTGAGAAAGATAACTTGAGAATTACCTTGATTCTACCTTTTAAGTACCTAAAAAACATTATAAACCACGGAGTAAGAAAAATCTCAGTGAGCAAATAATCTACTAATATGATATACAGACATGAACAAGGATAATGATAGGTATTGATATCAAATAATCTCATTATGAAATGACATTTACGAGATTATGGAATGTCATTTACGAATCTCATATAATTTTTTAGCAGAAATCAAATAATTTAGAAGCGAAGTGCTTCCCACATATTCACATATAAAAAATGGAGTAGCGGCTTGTACCTTACTTACTCCCACATATAACACATATAGAGCATAAGACTGATCAGGTCTTATGGCTAGGACCACTCCTCCTAGCTGAGATTCGGATGTATACACTCTATCTGCTGGTTTTCCAGTGTGCACACAGTATGATGTATTACCGACATCATTCGAAGATTTCTGCTTGCAATTGGAATCTCATATATCACATATGACATATATTATTTAGCATTGTTCAAGTAACAAAAAACACATAAGGGCAATTTCGATAGCAAATGGATTCAAGATAATGTGATTCATTTGAGTCAACAATTGGATGAACATTTTCAACAAGAAACCCTAGCAGTACTTATAATAATGAATTTAGATTTAATCAATCAAGTAACTCATAATTTGTTAGGGTTTTTTTTAAGAATTGAAGAATTTGGTAATATCAACAATTATAGGATTTTCATATCCAAAGGGGTTTTGCGAAGATTAAAGAAATGTAATGGAATGCACATATCATATTAGTAAATTATTTACTTACATCGATGCCTATACTCCTATAATTCTAGCAAAGGCAAAAAGGTTGGTCATAGACTTCATAATCGCCTCATTTATCTTGATTATCTTTTGATTTTACATCAATTATTACATATTTAATTTACACTTTTTGCAAATCGACATATAATATCTGAATAAACTAATTTAACTTCCTAATTACTAACCTTAATTATTCAAATTAAGGTCTAATTCAGTATAACCTTATTATTAACCGATTAATTCAAATTTAATATATATATATATATATATATATATATATATATATATATATATATTTTATATATATTTTATATTGACCTAATGGCCTTAAGTCCATTTTACATCATTAAATTTTTATTTTACGAGCTTTAATTTCACATTCTTTTCATTTAATTTATTTGTCTCATGAACAATATCAAAAATAACTTTTAATTACTAAAAACTCAAATTTCACTAGGATGGGCCGAAATACATTAATTTCAAATTCTGGTTTATACTCCAACTAACATTTCAACTAGGACATTTTCCAACTTAAGCATACTACTTCAAGTCCAATGATTAACTTATATAAAATTATGAAACTAAGGTTTGTAACTTTTAATTTTGACCGAACCACTAATCCTAGAGAATTTAATTTTTTTTTTTTAATTTAACTTCTAAATTTCATCACTCATCTTAATCAATTAAATATATATTCAGCTCAAATATATATTAAAAGTAAGGAAAAAGGAACTTAAATATATATATAAATAAGTAACTTAGTAATAAATGGAGCTTTTAGTGCTTGTATTAAATATATTAAATACAAGCACTAAAAGCTCCATTTATTACTAAGTTACTTATTTATCTAATGGAAGGAATCATATGTTAAATTAATCATTACTTGAAACAATTAAAAATAACCTCTTCCCTGTATAACTTTTGACCGAAAAAGTATAGTGGAAATCTTAACTTTCCTACAAGCTTATTTTTTGATTTCTTAATTAATTAATCATCTTATTCAAGTGTTCGCAAGTTTAATTCTTCATAAATCAAAACCAATAAAGTTCCTTCCCCAAAACCCATGTTTAGCCGTATATATAAGGAAAGAGATGAAAAATTTCTCAAACAATAATCACAAACTTTAAATACTCAACTTGAATCATGTTAAGGAGGAAGAAAAATGAAGATTTACCTTAAGATAGTAATTTTCCTTTCTTGATTTAAAGAACCCGAATCAAATAGGAAGAAACAAAGAAAAGTTTTCTTGGTCTCTCTCTAATGAGGCTACGGAATGGTGAGGGAAAATGGGATGAAAATGTTGACTTTTATATTTATTTAGTCATTTCATAGCTTTTTATGTGGTGGAGGAATTTTATAAATTAAAATTTTGGTTAATAAATTATGATATTTTCTTTTACTTGGTAAGATGATGGGAGTAGAGTTTACCTAGATTAAAGTAATAATGTTCTATTTGATAGCTAAAATCCAATCATACATATATAGTGGTTGGGACCCATTATCCATTTTGTTCTTATTTGATTATTTTACTACTCAAAATTGACAATTTTACTATTTTTTTTTTAAATTTTCTTATATTCTTTCACGCTCTTAATTTTAATTATTTAATTTTAAATTAAAATATAATCATTTATTCACTAACAAATAATTATATAATTCACATTCATATAAATAGTTATTATATATTTATCAAGTCACAATATAATAAGAAATTCTCATTTGAATTTTCTAATAGGGTTTTTTTAGCTTCACTACTTATAAACTTCTAAATTTATTTCTATATCATGTACATATATTAATAGCAAATAGGTTTCTAACTAGGGAAAATACCTAAGGTATTACATATGGATTTACAGTTTATGATCTTGGATATGTGTATATTGTATAACGTGCTAGTATAGCATCAAATAAGGGGATTCTACGAGTTTAGATGACTTTAAGTCTCCGTATGTCCTAGGACCGTCACATTTCAAAGATGGGATGTGACAAGTATGGTATTAGAGCATAAGTTTAAGTCTAGTATAGACTTACTGATTGTAAGAGTCATAGTATATAAGTTGAAACATGGAGCATATGATTTTTTATTGTCAATTACAGTCCATCATTAAGATAATTCCGTGTTATCTACATATGTTTGAATTCTTATCATCTTTTATGATATATATGGTGAAATATGAAAGAACTAGTGTGTATAGATAGATATATATATTAGTGTGAATAGTTGTATGAATAAAACTTTAAATATGCTCAAAATGATACATTGTGAACCCTCATTTTAGCACCTCCAAAATTACTTCTGAACTTACAGAACTGATCAGAATATTTTTCTATCCAAACCATCACTTTTCTGATCCTAACCGGACCATCTGTACAAGACAGTATTTTTCCGAGACTGACCGGATTTTCCTCAAAGCAGACTGTCAAACTGTCCTAAAATATTTCTAAACCTACCAGAGCATACCAAAATGTTTTACTATCCAACCTGATATTTTTTTAAACCTGACCGGACCTCCTGTACCAGATAACCTTTTCCTGAAACTGACCAGATTTTCTTCATAACTAACTGCCAAAATGTCCGATAATTAATTTTGGATTCAATGCCACTGACTAGTAATTTTTCAGACTTCAGAATACCCTAGAAACTAACCCAAAACCTTCGAAAACTGATCCGAAAAGCCTTGAAAATCGAACCAGAGCCCGGAGCTAGAGGCGCACGCGGACGTCCGCGAGGCGTGGCCCCGTGTCTGCCACGCATCTACGCATCTACGCAGCTCTGCGTGGTAGCACGCGGCATCCGCAAGAAGCCACGCGGACACCGCAGGTACCCTCTGCGTATCCGCCACTGACGCGTCTGACGCGCATCAGTGGCAAATGCGTTAGTACGAGCTGACATGTCAGCCCGTACTGACACGTCCGCAGGACATGCCTGCGGATCCGCCAGCATGTCTAGCGCGTCCGCCAGACGTTTCGGCGGACGCTGCAGGCACGCTTTGCAGACGTGCGTGTTCCGCACGCGCGTCCGCCACCCATTTTTGCAGCCATTTACCTTTTTGTGCAATTTCGATTTTGCCCTCTCCTTTTCTCACTTTTCAAGCCCTTTTTGGTCTTTTTTCACCCTCATTTTTCCTATAAATACCACACTCTCCTCACCATTTATTCACACCTCAAGCTTTTGTTGATTGCTATCCAATTGCTTCATCTCTCTCTCTCTCTCTAATTAGTTTTTACATCCTCTAATTAATTAGTTAGTTAATTAAAAATTAATTTTAATTAACTAATTGATCTTTTTTTTAATTCTCACCCACTCTCAATTAATTAATTAATTAAAAAATCAATTTTAATTAATTAATTAATCTTTTTTTTAAATAAAATTTTCACTCAAGTGGTTAATTAATCATTTTTAATTAATTAATCCTTTTAATTAATTAAAAATTTGGTAATTAAATCAAATCTTCCCTTTTTTAAAATCAGTCTCATCTTCCGAAACAGAACTCCGCTCTGGTAAAATCACTCACCCTTCACCAACCAAAAAGAAGGTATAATCTCTTACCCTCAATCAAACCTCAAACCAAATCAAACCAATCAAATCTGACCGATTTTTTTTAAACCTCCTTCCACCTCATAGTGGAAGGAACTACGCGGAGTTTTGACCCCCATTCAATGGGGTACGTAGGCAAGTTTGGAATCTAAATCCAAGTTTCAAATCTAAATCTCAATCAATCCCCTCTCCATTTATTATCCATGTAAATGTAAATTTATACTTTCCATGTAAATTGTAATTAATGTTATTTAGTTAATTATTTTTGGAGTAAACGAGTGATTTTGTAATTTTCCTAATACCCATAAGGGTTAGAAGAAATACTCTCATTTATTTGTAGATGTTTAAATACTCGCTCTTTAAATACTTGCTCTTTATTTCTCCATCTGTCTCATAAATTATGCCATGTTCATGCATTATGAATTGACATCAATATCCGTCATCCATAAAATCATTTTTCAAAAGTCAAATTAAATTTAAGTGCCAAATCGAGATTATTCAAAACCAAAAACCTAGTCCCCGAGCCCAAATTTGGTTCGAAAATTAGTGATTTTATCATTGGGTAAATTAATCAAAAGATTAATAAATTGGAGTCAAATTGAGCTTTTTCCTTAATTTTTCCATTTAAAATAAATTAGGGTGGTGACTCCCGAATCCTTTTCAAAAATAAAAAAAT
>CATKHJ010120332.1:0-16935 GCA_949750685.1 Vernicia montana | reverse complement strand
AAAAAATCACAATCTTCTTACATTTTTCGTAAATTAAATTATTTTTTCGTAATTCTTCTTAATTGCGAAAAAAGTTTTAATTTTATGAAAATATGACTTATTTTGTGCAAAATAATAATTTTACGAAAAAATTCCTAAATTAATAAAAAATTAATTTTATAAATTAATTTTACGAAATTAATTTTATAAAATTAATGAAATGAAGTAGAACAATAATTTCGATAATTAACTTTACGAAATTAATGAAATAATTTCATTAATTAACTTTACGAAATTAACAAAATAATTTCATTAATTAACTTTACGAAATGAATGAAATTAATTTTATGAAATTAACGAAATGAAATAAAATTAATGAATTTTTTTTTTTGTTAATTTAGGAACTTATTTTTAAAGTTATTATTTTGTACAAAATAACAAGTCATATTTTTCGTAAAATTAAATTTTTTCGCAATTAAAAAGAATTATGAAAAAATAATTTTACTTACTAAAAAATATAAGAGGATTGTGATTTTTTTTGTAAAATAATCATTTTTTTTTTAATTATGAAATTATTTTTCTTTTTTTTTAATTTATGAATTTTTCATAAAGTTATTATTTTGTACAAAATAAATCATGTTTTTGTAAACTTAAAACTTTTTTCGCAACAAAAAAAATTACGAAAAAATAATTTAATTTACGAAAAAATATAAAAAGATTATTATTTTTCGTAAAAGAACCATTTTTTCATAATGATTAATAAAATAAAATTGATTTACTTTGATTTTTAACAAAATAATCATAAAAATATATATATATTAACAATACCATTAATATTGGATGCGAGTAACAATAATCGATCAATCAATAAAGATGGGAGTACCACAATGAACTTTGTACAAATAGCTAGATTGCACTGTTATGTTATCCATCAATGCCTCGCATGGTATCTATACTTTTTTTTTAACTTCTAATTCATTTTTTTAAAAAAAATTTAGCATAAATTAAATAAATTATCTTATGCAAGATTAAAAAATAATAAATTATAATAAAAAAAATTAAGCCAATGAGGCTTTATCTAATGTTAAGATTAAATTGTAGGAAATTTTCAAAAATAACAAAAAAAAAAAAAAAGCAAAAATTTTCATTTTTATTGTCCATGTGAAAAAATTTCAGAAATATGTTTTGAACTTTAAAAAAATAACATTTCTCTGTGAATCAAGACAAGAACTATATTTTGAGAGAAAGGCTTTGGCAAATATGGAATAAATTGTGCACAGAGGTTGTAATTTGCAATGGTACAACCCGTTTTGGAAAGAGACATCGCTTTATTGGGAGCCACGTCTTTGTTGGCAATTACACTTGCTTTTTTGTTGCACTAAGACAATTATACTTATTTTATTTGCTAATTTTTCAAAATTTTATTGTAAGTTGTAATATTATTACTAATATATTATTGTGTTTTTTTTATGAAACCATATATTATTGTGTTAAATCACTATCTTAATTAGTCTTACTCCCTTTTTAAAGGAAATTAATTTTTTAAAAAAATTATAATTATACACAAATCTTTTAAAATAAATTATGTCACTTTTATTTTAAAATTTTAATTACTATATATTGTACTTGTTTAATCAAAACTAAAAATAAAATATTTATTATATATACTTATATTTTTTCCTAATTATTCATTGTGAATTCAATTTTCATCATGAGCTCTCATCAATCTATTTTTAATTGTAAAAAATGATAAGTATAATTTTGATCAAATGGTATATGTTTGGTAAATTTTTTCAGTTTGTTCATAAAAAATAAAAATAAAAAACAGACCCAGAAAATGATATATGTTTAGTATATTTTTTTGAGCAAATGGTATATGTTTGATATATATTTTCAATTTGTTTGCAAAAAGAACATATCTAGAAAATGGTATATGTTTGGTATATATTTTGTATACATATAGTATACGTTACGTATATGTTTGATATATTATTTTGAGCAAATGGTATATTTTTTCAGTTTGTTCACAAAAAGAACAAACCCAAAAAATGGTATATGTTTGGTATTTGTTTTGTATATATATGTTATTTGTTACGTATATGTTTGGTGTATGTCTATATTATGTTTAATATTTAGTATACAATTGCTAGGTCCTAAGAATTAACATCCATTTTATGTAATTTTTGTATATATGTTTTGTATATATTTATATATAATTAGTATATAACTAATATATATTTTGTATATATTTGATATATGTTTGGCATATTTTTTTAAGCAAATGGTATAAACTAACATTAAATGGTATACGTATACCAAAATTTAGCATATATTAAGTATATGTTTAATATCTGCAACTACTTTATATATATACATATTGCAAATTTGGAAAAAAAAATAAAAAATAAACAATAAATGGTATACTATGCTGGTATACTTTAAGTATATGTTTGGTATCTGCAACTACTTTATGTATATACAAATTGCAAATTTGAAAAAATTAAAAAGATAAATTAATAGTAAATAGTATACGTATACCGAAATTTGGTATATATTAAGTATCTGCAACTACTTTACTATATATATACATATTGCAAATTTGGAAAAAAAAAAATAAAAAGATAAACAATAAATGGTATACTATGCTGGTATACTTTAAGTATATGTTTGTTATCTACAACTACTTTATATATATACAGATTGCAAATTTAAAAAAATTAAAAAGATAAACTAACAATAAGTAGTATACGTATACCAAAATTTGATATATGTTCACATGTTTAGTATCTGCAACTACTTTACTATATATAGATTGCAAATTTAAAAAATTAAAAAGATAAACTAACAGTAAATGGTAAATCACACAAAAGAAGGGTAAATTATATCATGAACCCAGGTCCATGTAGTAATATAGACCAAGGGGGACCAATTATAATTAAGGAGAAAAAATATAATTGTCAGTAAAAAATGTGGAGACCAGTGGTGAGTGTAACAGAAAAAAGAGATTTGGCTAAAAAAAAAAAAAAAAAAAAGGCAGCTGAAAGTGTGTGCACGCATGGATCTGGTTCCACCATGCATGGTGGACCTAGGTCCATGGTATAAGAATTCCAAAAGAAGAGAGAGAGTGTGCTCATGGTGGAACCTACTAGTAGTAGTGGTAGAGTGGCATCCAAATGTATAATTAGCCATCAATGGATGATCATGATTTTAAATAACAGCCAATACATTACGTATCGACCGTTTCATCTAGATTTTTGATGGGCCCGATACGTTATTTGGGCGTTACACATGTGCTAATGAGAATTAGTCATGAATCGATATTGAATTACCCGATACACACTGATACGGCCTTTATTTAGCAATACGGGCGTGACGTATCAATATAAAAAAATTATTATTATTATATCTTTAATTTTTTATTTTATTAATATAAATTATGAATATATTATTCAAAAAGACTATTGTTTTATATTTTTTAAATATTTTATTAGTGTAAGATATTGGTATATTGTTATTTACATTATTTATATAAGATTTTTTTTAATGTATTTAAAATATTATTGATAGTTTTTACAAAAGTCATTTCTTTATAATAAAAAATTTGTTTGTAAGCTTAAATTATTGATTGAATTTTACATTATGACCATATTTGTCTTTATATAAAAGCTCAATTATTGTTTGATGTATTTTCATCTTGAGTACACAACTAAAATGCAAATGAGTTCAATAGTGGGCACAACAATTAAGATCATCCACGACACTCTTTTTGGTGGTGATTAGTCAATCTTGTGGTCTATTTATTTTTTCATATTGCCTTATTTGCTTAGAATAAGGAGAAATTTTTTTTTATCACCTTATTATTCTTAAATAACTTGGTTTTTTCTCTTTATGAATTAATAAAATAAGATTAATTTATCAAAAAAAATTGTATTTTTTTTTAAGTCAATACAGTATTTTATTAATAATTTATGTAATTTAATTATTGTTATTATTCATTATTCATAAATATGTAATATAATTTGAGCTTTTATAGTATAAACTATGTTAAATTAAGTATTTATTATTTTAATGTATTATATTTTGGATGTTATAGTCTATTTCTTATTGATTTGGATTAGTTTGCTAATCAATTTTGAAAATTCATGATAGCAACGGCCGATTCAGACCGATTCGATCTGATTCCGTTATACTGATTTCGATACCGATACGTTACGTAAAACCATGTGGATGATACTATGCAAGAGCCAAGTGGAAGAATTCTCTCATCCCATTATGAAAATTTTGTCTTTTTTTATTATTAATTTCAAGTGTTGAAATTAATTTTTATATATAGTATCATATTTAATTATTTATCTCATTCTTATCAAGTATTTTTATAGAATTTTAAACAATTCATTTATAAAATTATATTAATAAAATTTATTAATGAATTTTAAATTTAATAAAAGTATATATTATTCAAATTAATAAATTTTAAGTATAAATAACTAAAATTATATATTTATAAAAATGTAATTTAAAATTAAAAATTTCAACAAAATTTATATTTATATCAAATGAATTGTAGATTTTTAGGTTTGATTTTTTCAACTTATATTATGTAAAACGCTAATAATTCACATTTCACATCACTTTTTAAAATTAAATTCCACAGTTGTGTGAACAAGTGAAATTCACAAGTCTTTTTGTTAGCATACTTAGACATGATTGTAGCAGAAAGTTGGTAGTCACCACCAATGTCAATACCAAACCAAAAGCGAAAAAAAAAAAAAAAAAAAAGAATGGATATAACAGAGTAGGACTCTTGCTAAAAGGGAGACATGAGGCAATTGAGCACGCCCATGTAAACTTTGTAAAAAAAAAATAAATAAATAAAAAGAAACCGTGTAAAAGAAATTAAAATGATGATTTAACAAAAATTACGGTGTATGCTGTAATTCCCTCTAAATTGTATTATTTAGCTATTGTAGTCAAATTTGTAATTCTGTATTTTGTGATATTTTGTATATAATATTTGGTTTAAAAAATAAAATAAAAATTAGGGGTACAAAAATAGCTGTGATTTTATTGGGTCATTATCGGTCGCTCTACTAGTCAATAATTCACAATTGTTTTTCCTCAATAGACCCACCATCTACCCAAAAACAAAATAATAACCTTTTTTTTTTTATCCCAATAAATTTTGACACCACTCACCTAACTACTACCTGGTTTTCTTAAAACCAACAAAATTTTCACACTAATGATACAGCGATTAAACTACTATCTTACCAGATTCAATCATTTTAATAATTTCATAAATAATTAATAAAATTAAACTCCTTACTCATTATATTCTTAGGTTTCTAACATTCAAATACTACAATCTATTTATTGATTGATTAATAAATATTTCAAGATATCATGAGCTACAAAATTGGAAAATATTATCGTAAAATAACAAAATAGAGAGACTTTAATATCCATCAATTTTCAGCTTCAATTCATTGCCATTAAGGCTAAGTACAGCAGGACATGCGTTTGATTTTAATAGTTAATTACTAAAGTCAGTGCACAAAATCAAACCGATGAGATCTTTTCCATTAAAAGGAAAAAAGAAAATAACAGTTTATCTGCTGAATACAAGTAACTCATAATTGAAGTTCTATTATACGAAATTAATTAATTTTTAAGAAAATAATGATGACGAAAATAAAATTTACCTGAAATTCCAATATCATAGCCAAAAATGAGGCCGCTAGATGCAGCTACGAAGCAAGTAATCACTACTGATACTGTTATCTTGCCGTTGAAGTCATTGACAGGTCCGTCAACGGAAAAACCTCCGACGGCCATTTTCTCCGGAATCCAAACAGAACTCCCTCAAGTGAAAGCAGAGGAACACCAGAGCTACCAAGCTAGCTTATTATCTAATTCCAAAAACCAAAATCAATCTTTCAGTGTCAAGTTAATTAAAAAGCAGATTTTAATTTATAGCCAAAGTTTCCAATAGGATGTAGTGAGGAATTATTCAGTGCTTTCCAAATGGATATGCACTGTTTTTATAAGTGAATCTCTTCACATAAATGTGAACAATTTGTACATTATTTTCATACATGGTGCGTTACATCCTTTTTATTTGTATACATATATTTGATCTTATTTTATATATAAATTTTATTTTTTCTTATTGGATTGATTCTCATATATTATACTATGTATGCAAATTTTTATATAATTGAATTAGAATTATTAAATTATTAAATAAAATCAAAGTGTAAGATTTATTCCTGAATCAGACTGTGAATCTCATTTTATTAAAAAAATTATGAATCGGACATAAAAATAATAATAATAATAGTATCCCACATTATGAAATTATTGTTGACAAACCATAATCTAATTAGCAATTGTCTAAACTGATAATTTCATCTAACTATGACCATTAGAATGGCTAGCCAGCATATGGTAGTTGGTCATGAGAATAGTGCGCACCTTCCATTCTTAATTATACTTGAGGGTAGGGTAGGTCAAGATTATGGAATTTTCTATGTATGGGAAGCAATTATTAATCTAGGGGCTGGGAAAAAATACAGTAAAATAAGACTCCGTTTGTTTTGAGGAAAATATTTTTTTAAAAATATTTTTTATATTTTTTTGATGTTTGGAACGTTTTAAAAAATTAGTTAACCAAAAATATTTTTTTGGTCAATGAAAAACTAAGCATTTTTTAGGAAAAATAACTTCATTTTTTCAAAATGGAAAGTCATTTTTTGAATTTTGACAAACTCATTATAATGAAAGAAAAATATATAAATATAAATTTATTAATCCGCTGATCACCGATATTTACTACCTGCAACCATTGATGACTAACGCCAACTACCTCCAGCCACTACTAGCCGCCACCAACCACTGTCGGCCGCCAGCAATCATCAAACTTATCATTTTTATGTTTTTTTTTTCTCATACTTAACAATAAAATTTTTAAATTATGAAATTATTATAGTTTAAATATATTTATAGTCTTATAAATTGAAAATTTTAATATTATAACCAAACAATATAAAATTATTTCTTGAGAAAATATTTTTCTTAGAAAATATTTTTCAAATATTAGTTATTTTTCGCGAAACAAACGGAGTCTAAAAAGGGAAAATATTGATGAAATTTTCATTTCCTTTATTTATATAAATCATAAGAAGAATAAAATATAAGTTATATTTTTGTCTTTATAAACCTTTTTCTTAAAGGATTTAATAAGTAATTTTAGTCATTTTTCCACCTACCCTCCCAATTTGAGGGGAAAATATATTGTTGACCCATAATTTATTTCCCACTCTTATTTTCCATTCCTCCACTTATTTTCTTTTCCAAATTAGAAAATAATAACGTGAAATAACTGTCATTGTGAAAGTTAAATTGCATTCATGAACTTATATTAAATAATTTAAAAAAATCTTAGGTGATTTATTTGGATGATAATAAGTTTTTAATTTAATGATAAAAAAAATTAATATTTGAGGTTGTTGACTCCTAATGTTAATTGATATACTCAAAATGAATTCTGATCTCTAGCACACTGTCATACGATTTTCAATATCTGCAAGACAACAAATTAGAAGACCCAAATGATGTACCTAGAGAGTCACTCCGATGCTTAAGTTAAAAAAGATATGAATTAGGGGGAATAAGATGCTCTTAAATCATTCAGAGGTTTTTAGAATTCTCTTATCCGTTTTATGGAGAAAATGACATTATTTATAAAGATATTCCCAACGTGTAAATCATTCTCGAAATCAAATTACCTTTTTTAGTATTATACACGGAGAAGGACTCCAGGTTATGATGTTAGAGTATAATAGAACTCTTTGGGCGAGCTCTTAACTCGCATAGGGCGACCAATTCAAATAAGTGTGTAACATTAATTAAATTAATTGAATTATAATTTAAATTAGTAGTTTCTTATAATTTGCGAGATCATAAAATTATATTAAATTATTATTATATTTTTTATATAAATTATTTATTTATTTAATATATTAAATATAAATACAATAATAAAATTTTGTATTATAATGTAATATATTTGCATATATTATATAAAGGGAAAAATAATTTGACATATTATTAAACTAAATATATTATTTATAAAGTAAATCATAACAAAATTATATGATAGAAATGTATGTACGCTTTTTAAATATTTTATTACTAAAAAAAGCTAAAATAACAATAGAAGATTCAAAAAAAAATTATTATCATTGGTTATAATAATAATAATAATTTAAAATATATTACATTTATTCTTTTATATATATATATATATATATATATATATATATATATATATATATAGGGATGAGTATATATATTTTCATTGTATTGTGTGTGTATATATATTTTCTAAAAATCAATCATTATATTTTTTTATTTATAAATTAATTTAATATTATCATATAATTATATTTAATTAATATTATATATATACTTTTTTTTTAATGAAGCATTGAAAAGAACTGTAAAGGTACAACGGAACATCTCAGCTAGGCTGACACATTCCTAACATCAATCATAAGAACTCTCCAACATATTATTAATGAAAAGAAAAAATAAAAAATATCAGTACAAAAATTGTGATCATCTGAATCTATAATGCTCACAGTATTATATATTAATTAATATTGTATTATCATATTTAATAATAATAATTAATTGATTGATCTTCTAATTAATTAATTTATAGAGTTGACATTAATTAGTTTGAAATCAAATTATAAAATTGATGAGGTGGTAATATATGGTAAAAATTATCTCTTAATTTTAGGATTATGTAATATATATATTACTAGTAAATTTGTAAGTTCATGTTGGATGACTGATTAATAACCTTTGCTTTTCTTTTTTATTTTTACAACTTATTGATGCAATTTTTAAAACACTATTAAAGATAACAAAATTATTGAGTGCTAAATCATTAATTACTTTATGATAGATTAAGTATCAATTCTTTTTTTTTTTTTTTTTTTGCCAAAATTCAAGGGCAACCTTTTGACGAAAACAAATTTTTTTGAGCACTTGACCAAAACAAATTGATTGAAGTTGTTGATGCGATGAATAAGATGGTAAAGTTCTGATCCACTACATGCCTACCATCTTGCAACCAAAAGCAAGCAATATAAATTATTTTAAGTTATTTTTAGTATCAAGGCATCAAACAATAAAAATTAATTATGATTGAAATAAAATGAATATATGATTGAGTCAATATAGTTTTATTGTGGAATGTTAATTTATATTTTTATAAATATAAATTTTTGTTATTTTAAGTCACATCATATATATTTTTATAATTCAAATAATATAATACAAAAGGTTTTTTTTTTTTAAACAATATAATACAAAAGGTTAAGAAATATTATAAATATTTTAAAATATATTTAATAATAAAATAAATATTAATTGAATATTATTTTTTATTAATAATTAATAAATTAGTATTAATTAAATTATGATTCTTAAAATTGACCACATATCATAGACGTACGGACTAGGTAAGATCCAGCTGGGATCATTTTCAAGGAGGAAACCAATCGTAAAGAAGAGAATAACTGGATTTATCGGTTCGTATTTTTTATATTTTCCATTTTTTTAACAGAGTATGAACCAAAACGCCCCAAAACCTTAGTGGTTGTTTAGCTCTCAGAATAAGATTTCCGTAGGTATCTCATGCGTCATATAGCTCATCCGGGATAAGGTTTAGCATCCATTGGAAATTTTCGATCAATCCTCATCGTTGCCTGTCCGTCGACACACCTTACCTTCAGAAAGTAGAAATCGAAGATCCGGGGGGCGTTACAAGAGCCGCAAGTTACCATTAGAAAGCTTACTTAATGATATACGATGTACAACTAGAGTTTAAATTGATTGGGGTCATTTTCTGGGGTGCAAATTGCCGTTAAGCAGAGAAGAACTAGCTCTCCTTGTCTGGCGTTACCCGTTGTACTTTTTGTGATGATATGTTTATGCATTATTTTGAAAATTTTTAAGTTTTATCTAGGATCACGGTTTAATTTCAATGTTTTAGCATCCCTAGGATGCAAAAAACCCAAATCTCGCTCGAACTCTTAGGACTCAAATTTTCATAGGTATACCCCTTTGGTTTTGGGGACCCGTTGCACTTTTTGTTGATTATTAGTTTATGTGTTTATTTGAAAATTTTAAGTTCTAGTTAGGATCACGGTTTAATTATAATGCCTTAGTATCCCTAGGGTGCAAAAAAATTCAAATCTCGCTCGGATCCCCGGGACCCAAAATTTCATATGTATACTCATTTGGTTTTCGAGACCCGTCGTACTTTTTGTTGATGATCAGTTTATATATTATTTTGAAAATTTTTAAGCTTCAACAAGGATCACGGTTTAATTACAGTGTCTTAGCATCCCTATGATGCAAAGAAACCCAAATCTCTTTTTGACCCCCAAGACCCAAATTTTCATAGGTATACCCCTTTAATTTTCGAGACCTGGTGTACTTTTTGTTTATAATTAGTTTATGCATTATTTTGAAAATTTTTAAATTCCATTTAGGATCACAGATTAATTACAATGACCTAGCATCCCAAAGATGGTAAGAAACTCATATTTCGCTTCGCCAAGGAGGCAAATTTTCATTGGTATGCTTTTTGGTTATCGAGAGTTGCACTTTTACGAATGCCATCTTATACATTATTTTGAAAATTTTCAAGTTCTAGCGATCATAACTCAGCGGTTATTTACCTCTCTGAACAAGCTTTTTGTAGGTATCTCGAGCGTCTCATAACTCTTCAAGGATAAGGTCAAGCGACCATTGGAAATTTCCAACGAATCCTTTTCGCTGCCTATCCGGCGATACACCTGACCTTCAGAAGGACGTAATCGAAGATCCGGGTGGCTTTATGAAACCCGCAAGATACCGTTGGAAAGTTTACTCAGCGATCTATAGGTGAAACCCAGGTTGTATCATTTTTAGGGACAAAAATAGCCATTAAGAAGAGTAAAATTAGCGTTACCTGTATGTATTTCTTTGTATTTTCTATATTTTGAAAATTCTTGAAGGAAAATAGAAACGAAATGCCTCGCAAATGCAGCGACTCTTTTGGCTCTCTGAATAAGCTTTCCGTAGGTATCTTGCGCATCTCATAACTCTTATCGGATAAGGTTTTACAGCCTCTAAAATTTTTAGCACGCTTTCGATGCACCCTTGTTGCTGTGTGTTCGACGACACTTTACTTTCAGAAGGTCCTAAATGAAGATCCGGGTGGATTTACGGGAGCTGTATGATATCATTGGAAAGATTACTTGGTGAGCTACAACGTTCCAACTTGTTAAGATCTAGCTAGGGTCATTTTTATGGCCAAAATCAGTCGTAAAGCAGAGAACATCTATATTTGATGATTTGTATTTTCCATTTTCTGAACAAAATCGAAACTGAAACACCCCAAAAACTCAGCGGTTTTTTAGATCCCTAATTAAGATTTCCGTAGGTATCTCGTGCGTCTCACAACTCTTCTAGGATAAGGTTTTGCAGCCGTTGAAAATTTTTTACAAATCCTCGCCTTGGCTTGTCTGGGGACACACCTTAACTTTATAAGACTGAAATAGAAGATCCGGGTGGAGTGACGGTAGTTGCAAGATACCATTTGAAAGCTTACTTAGTGAGCTACGGTGTACAACTAGGGTGAAACAAGGTTGCATCGATTTTTGAGGTAAAAATAGTCTTTAAGTAGAGGAACACTTGTGTTGCCTGCTTGTATTTATTTGTATTTTGCAAATTCAAGAAGGAAAACATAAACGAAATGTCTCGAAAATGTAGCGTCTATTTAGCTCTCTGAATGAGATTTTGGTAGGTATCTCGCACGTCTTATATTTCTTCCCGGATAAGATTTTGCAGCCTTTCAAAATTCTGGCACGCTTTCGATGCAACCTTGCCTTTGTGTGTTCCGCAGCACCTTACCTTCAGAAAGGCCAAAATGAAGATTCGGGAAGAGTTACGGGAGCCGTAAGATACTGTTGGAAAGCTTACTCAATGAACCACGACATATAAAGTAGGTAAAACCCGACTGGGGTAATTTTCAAGGAGGAAAACGGTCGAAGAGTAGAGAATTTATCGATTCTTAATTTTTGTATTTTTCATTTTTTTAGCTGAGTAGGAACCAAAACGCCCCAAAACCTTAGTGGTTGTTTAGCTCCTTGTCTGGTGTTACTCGTTGTACTTTTTGTGATGATATGTTTATGCATTATTTTAAAAAATTTTAAGTTTTATCTAAGATCACGGTTTAATTTCAATGCCTTAGCATCCCTATGATGCAAAAAACCCAAATCTCGCTCGGACCCCAAGACCCAAATTTTCATAGGTATACCCGTTTGGTTTTGGGGACCCATTGTACTTTTTGTTGATTAGTAGTTTATGCGTTTATTTGAAAATTTTAAGTTCTAACTAGGATCACAGTTTAATTATAATGCCTTAGTATCCCTAGAGTGCAAAAAAATTCAAATTTCGCTAAGACCCTTGGGACCCAAATTTTCATAGGTATACCCATTTGGTTTTCGAGACCCGCCGTACTATTTGTTGATGATTAGTTTATGCATTATTTTGAAAAATTTTAAGCTTCAATAAGGATCACGGTTTAATTACAGTGCCTTAGCATCTATAGGATGCAAAGAAACCCAAATCTCTCTCTGACCCCCGATACCCAAATTTTCATAGGTATACTCCTTTAATTTTTGAGACCTGGTGTACTTTTTGTTGATAATCAGTTTATGCATTATTTTGAAAAAATTTTAAATTTCATCTAGTATCACAGATTAATTACAATGACCTAGCATCTCAGAGATGCTAAAAAACTCACATTTTGCGCCAAGGAGGCAAATTTTCATTGGTATGCTTTTTGGTTATCGAGAGATGCACTTTTACAGATGCCATCTTATGCATTATTTTGAAAATTTTCAGGTTTTAGCTATCATAACTCAGCAGTTTGTTTACCTCTATGAACAAGCTTTTTGTAGGTATCTAGAGCGTCTCATAATTCTTCAAGGATAAGGTGAAGCGGCCATTGGAAATTTCCAACGAATCCTTATCACTGCCTGTCCGGCGACACACCTGACCTTCAGAAGGCCGTAATCAAATATCCGGGTGGCTTTATAGGACCCGTAAAATGTCGTTGGAAAGCTTACTCAGCGATCTACAAGTCAACCTAGGTGAAACCCAGGTTGAATCATTTTCAGGGATAAAAATAACTATTAAGCAGAGGAAAATTAGCGTTACCTGTATGTATTTCTTTGTATTTTCTATATTTTGAAAATTCTTGAAAGAAAATAGAAACGAAATGCCTCGCAATTATAGAGACTCTTTTAGCTCTCTGAATAAGCTTTCCGTAGGCATCTCGTGCGTCTCATAACTCTTATTGGATAAGGTTTTACAGCCTTCGAAATTTTTAGCAAGCTTTCGACCAGGATTTTAAATAACGGTTTTACGTATCGTATCAATATCGGAATCGGTGTAACGGAATCGGACTGAATTGACTATCGCTACTATGAATTTTAAAAAATGATTAGCAAACTAATCCAAATCAACAAGAAATAGATTGTAACGTCCAAAATGTAATACATTAAATTAATAAACACTTAAATAAACATACTCTATACTATAAAAGCTCTAATTACATAACATATTTATGAATAATGCATAATAACAATAATTAAGTTACATAAATTCCTAATATAATACTGTCTTGACTTAAAAACTACAATTTTTTTTTATAAATCAATTTTATTTTATTAATTCATAAGGGAAAAAATCACGTTATTCAAAATGAATAACGTGATAAAAAAAAATTCCTCCATATTCTAAGCAAATAAGGTAATATGAAAAAATAAATAGACCACAAGATTGACTAATCACTACCAAAAAGAGTGTGGTGGAGGAACTTGATTATTTTGCCCGTTATTGAACTCATTTGCATTTTAGTTGTTTACTCCAGATGGAAAGACATCAATAATGTTCTAAATACATTAAAAAAAAATTCTTATATAAATAATATAAAGAACAATATACCAATAATTTACACTAATAAAATATAAAATAATACTCCCTTTAGTTCTTAATAACTGTTTTTTTAGAAAAGTAATTTTGTTTCAATATAATTGTTGTTCTACAAACCCAATGTAACATTAATTGATTTTTTTCCAAATTTACCCTTAACATTAATTTACTTTGTGTTATTGATAGAGTTTTGGTGAAAGACAAATTAAGAGTATATTAGTCTATTTGATTTGAAATTATTTCTAATTTATTGTTTTCTTAATCTAAGTGCATTCCTTTAAAACAACAATTATTAAGAACCGGAGGGAGTATATAAAAAATATAAAATAATAGTCTTTTTGAATAATATATTCATAATTTATATTAAAAAATTAAAAAATATAATAATTATTATTATTTTGCATTGATACGTCACGCCTGTAACGCTAAATAACAGTCATATCAGTGTGTATCGGGTGATTCAATACCGATTCAGGACTAATTCTTATTAGCATATGTGTAACACTCAAATAACGTATTGAACCCCTTAAAAACTTAGATGAAATGGCCGATACGTAACGTATCGGCCGTTTTTTAAAACCTTGCTTTCGACGCACCCTTGCTGCTGTGTGTTCGGTGGCACCTTACCTTCAGAAGGTCCTAAGTGAAGATCCAGGTGGATTTATCGGAGCCGTATGATATCGTTGGAAAGCTTACTCAATAAGCTACGACATAGCAACTTGTTAAGATCCGGTTGGGGTCATGTTTAGGGCCAAAATAAGTTGTAAAGAAGAGAACAGCTAGATTTGATGATTTGTATTTTTTATATTTTCCATTTTCTGAACAAAGTCGAAACTGAAAAACCCCAAAAACTCAGCAATTTTTTAGATCTCTTAATAAGCTTTCCGTAGGTATCTCATGCGTCTCTTAACTCATTCGGGATAAGGCTTAGTAGCCACTGGAAATTTCTAACGAATCCTCACCTTTGTTTATCCGAGGACACACCTTAACTTTAGAAGACTGAAATAGAAGATCCGGGTGGATTGACGGTAGCTACAAGATATCGTTGTAAAGCTTAATCAGTATGCTACGGCATTCAATTGGGGTGAAGCATATTTGCATTGATTTTTGAGGCAAAAATAGCCATTAAGCAAAGGAATACTTGTGTGGCCTGCCTGAATTTATTTGTATTTTCTATATTTTGCAAATTCAAGAAAGAAAACGGAAACGAAAATGCCTTGCAAATGTAGTGGCTATTTAGCTCTTTGAATGAGATTTCGGTAGGTATCTCGCGCATCTCATATTTCTTCCAGGATAAGATTTTGCAGCCTCTCAAAATTCTGGCATGCTCTCGAAGCACCCTTGGCGCTGTGTCTTTGGCGGCACCTTATCTTCAAAATGTCCAAAATGAAGATTCGGGAAGAGTTACAGGAGCCGTAAGATACCGTTGGAAATCTTACTTAGTGAACTATGATGTATGGACTAGGTAAGACCCAACTTAGGACATTTTCAATGAGGAAACTGTGAACCCTCAATTTTGCACCCCTAAGATACTTGCGCAGCTTGACACCTGCTAAATTTCGTGCGCTACGCAGAGCCTGTACGGCGGTCCCGCTAGCCTGTTAGCGGGCAGGGGCCCCCTCGAAAAAATGGATTTTCATGTATAATATTATAAGGAGACTGACACTTTTCTGATCCCGATCAGACTTTTTGTACCAAACAGCACATTTTCAAAACTGATCGAATTTTTACTAAAACTGACTGCCAAAATGTTTGATAATTAATTTCGGATCCAACACCACTGACCGGTAATTTTTCAGACTTCAGAATACCCCAGAAACTGACCCAGAACCTTCGAAAACTGACCCGAAAAGTTTCAAAAACTGAACCGGAGCCCGAGGCGCAGGCGGACGTCAGCGTGTCATCCACGCGAAGCCGCACAGACGCCTTGCGGATCCGCAGACGTCGCACGTGCGTCCACCACTAGTTTTTGCGGACTCGACCCTTTTTGTGCAATTTCGAAATTGCCCCTCCTTTTTTTTTCTGATTTCCAAGCCCTTTTTGATCTTTTTTCCACCCTCCATTTTCCCTAAAAATACCCCACTCCATTTCACTTCAAAAACACACCTCAAAAGCTCTTGTTGATTTTCCAATTGCTTTCTCTCTCTCTCTTTCTCTAATTAGCTTTTACTCTCTCTAATTAATTAGTTAGTTAATTAAAAATTAATTTTAATTAATTAATTAATCTTTTTTTTAAAATTAAATTTTCACTCAAGTAGTTAATTAATTTTTTTAATTAATCATTTTAATTAATTAATCATTTTAATTAATTAAAGTTTGAAATCAAATCTCTTTTTTCCAAAATCAATCATATTTTTCGAAACGGAACTCCGCTATGGTAAAACCACTTTCCCACCACTCAAACCAACCAAAAAGAAGGTATAATCTCTTGCCCTCAATCAAACCAAACCAATCAAATCTGACTGATTTTTAAATCCCCTTCCACCTCATAGTGGAACGAACTACGAGAATTTTGATCCATATTCAATGGGGTACGTAGGCAAGCTTGGAATCTAAATCCAAGTTTCAAATCCAAATCTCAACCAATCTTCTCCCCCATTCATTTCCATGTAAATTTATGCTTTTCTATATAAATTGTAATTAATTTAGTTAATCATTTTTTGAGTAAAGGAGTAATTTTGTGATTTTCTTAATACCCATAAGGGTTAAAGAAAATACTCTCATTTACTTGTGGATGTTTAAATACTAGCTCTTTAAATACTTGCTCGTTATTTTTCCATCTGTCTCATAAATTATGTCATGTTCATGCATTATGAATTGTCATCAATATCCGTCATCCATTAAATCATTTTTCAAAAAAGTCAAATCGAATTTAAATGCCAAATCAAGATTATT
>CATKHJ010120302.1:0-12409 GCA_949750685.1 Vernicia montana | reverse complement strand
TTTTGGATTTTCTTACTTTGAAGATTTTCTTACTTTGAAGAAAATGGGTTTCAATTTCTCATTTTGGTGAAAAATGAGCTTGATCAAAGATGAGATTTAAAGATTTCTTGTTTAATCTATGTTTTGAGTGATAAAAATGAGTTTAAACTTTGCAAAATTTACATACTTGAAAATGGTTTTACTTTGATTGCTAAGTGGGTGAGTGTTCTTGCAAGAATTGGAGGTTTTCAAGAAGAAAACCCATCCAGAATGAAGGTATGCCCGTACCCTTGGGCATACTATTCATTCTAAATGGCAGTAGCAAAGGTACGTGCAAGGGTACGCCCGTACCCTTAGGCGTACCATTGCTACTGCCTATTTTTTTTTTAGGTACGGCCAGAGGGTACGGGCGTACCCTCTGGGCGTACCAATTGGGAATGTTATTTTTTTTTTCTTTCTTTCATGCTTTGATTTTCAACTTAGGCATGCTAATTGTCATGCATGATCAATGTGGATTATAATTGAGATGAAATGGAAATTAATTCAAGGTCTAATCGAACCAATTACAAAAGTATGTGAATCAATTCTTGAATTGGTTATTGATGATTGATATGTGGCATTATGCTAAGTGTAGAACTAGAAGTATGAGGATTAGAATCCTTCATGGTTCTATAGACAAGTTAGGAATGATGATATATTTGTGGTTTATTGGAATGGTTCATGTAGAACCCAAAGACAAGGAACAAGAGGAATCGGGCGATCATCGTTTCTATTTGTGTTGATTAGGAGCTAAGAAGTCCTAAGGTGAGTACATAATAGTCAATATACTATGGGCGTCAATTCATTGTATAACCATACATTCATTGAATCCTTTGGATTACTTGATTGAACTCTTGTTTCATTGATATCTATTTATGAAACCAATATGTTGAAACACTTAATTGAGACCTTCGGTCTATTGATCATTGATATATATATTCATGAACCTAATATGTTGAATTATCTATTGAGACCTTTGGTCTATTGTTTATTAATATAATGATAGCACATTGAAACCTTTACTCATTAATGAGTACCATTGTTATTGAATTCTTAATGCTATCGATTGTGAAATGTTATATGATATCTAAATCAGAAATCCCCATCTGATGTGGGGTATACATCAGTCATGTGCATATGGTAAAGAAGGCCCGACGGATAGGGATAGTGTATCCGCCCTAGCTAAGAAAGGGGTCCTAGCCGAGAAACCAGATCAGTATTTAGCTTGAATTGTTATAATGAGTGTGTGAAGCTTTTAACTGACACTCGATCTATATGGGAATGGGAACATACCATTCTCGAATATATGATTTCTGTTAAAAAAAAGGTAAATTGTGCTTAATTGATTATTCATTGGATCCATTCATTAATTTCATGAATGAATCCCATTATGATAATTTTGATTATCTAATCGTATATATTGCCTAACAAGCCTAGAAGCTATTCTATTCGCATATTCTATATTCTATCTAGCCGGCATAACATAATGAACTATTGTGTATTCACTGAGATTTATATCTCACCCCTTAATGGTTTATCTTTTCAGGTGCTTTAGAGATTGAGACGAGGTAAAACTCAAGCATCATCTTCTCGCTTGGGAATTACACTGTCCATGTCTATTTTGTTCATTTTGATTATATCATAATGAGTATGTATCTCCAAGAGTCAAGTCTAGAGTTCCATGGTCATTGTGATATTGAATTGTTTATGATGGTTCAATTCCGTAATTTCATTTTGGGACTGTAATATATGACATATTATCGTATTGTACTAATGACATACATTTAATGTATGGATGATGTGGATTGGTTATAGAAATGTGTTTGAGATTCTGATATGGGAATAGTTGTATGTATGATTGGTTATAGAATAGTAATGGGTTCTATAGGTATTCGGTGGCCTTATGCCTACTCATGCCCTAGGACCGTCGCGGCTCAGAAGTTGGGTCGTGACAGAAAGTTACGAAAAATTTTACGATCGTAAATGTTGCCCGGTTGGGCTTGTAAATGGGCTTTTGGATCTCAAAGCCCAAAACTCAACCAAGGCCAACCCATTAGTGTCCAAGTTTATAAGATTTAATTTCTATTAAGGTTAAGAAATGATAATTAGGAGTAAGATGGTGGAAAAGTTTGATTTTTGCTAGGATTAATCTTCCAAAACACCAAAATTGACCAAAGTCAAGTTAATTGAACCAATTGACTTCTTTTTTTGCCGGCCCATCATTATATGTGCATAGTCACCATAACACCTAAGGAAGATCATGACCATTTACCTTGATTGCATTTTGACCATTCTTTTGGATTAAATCATAGCCATTTGATTCATAAATCTAAAATCTCCACCATTCAAGTAAAAGAGATTTAAGCAAAAATTTTGTCTCTTCTCTTCACTTTTGTGCCGTGCCCATCAAAGAGAAAGAAAGAAATCAAAGACTCTCTAAACACTAAACCTTTCAACTTGTTCTTCTTCAAAGTTAACAAACTAAGATTTTCTTAAGGTGAGAATTAGTACTTAATGATTCCTTTTATTGTTATTGGTGTGGATTTAGTGTTTGATTGTAATTGTTTCTTTTTCCTATCATTTCTATGGTTTGGTAAATCTAAGGGAAATCAAGGGGGATTTTTTTTTATATGTCTTTTGATGGATTATACTAATTAAAGTTTAGAATTGAAAGTTTAACAAGTGAAATAAGCATGAAAAGCATGAAAAACAATTTGAATAAAAATTTTCCCTAGGTTCGGCCTATTTGGGATTTATGGGGGGAAAGTGTTCTAAATTAATTTTAATGATATCTAAGATCATTTGGGGTATAGAAAAATGGATTGGAAGTGTTAAATTGAATTATGGTGATTTTATACAAAATTTGAAATTTTGGAGGCATAATTCATGATATAAAGGAAGTATGTGATTTGGTTAATGTTTTTGATGTTTGATTGACGTTATAATCTTAGTAACATGTTAATTTCATGATTCAAGGATCAATTTAGGATTTGAATAAGAAATTATAGATTTTTCCCAAATCACCCTATTATGGAAAAATATGAAATTGAGAGAATCAAAGTGATTTGATTTCAATTGAATGATGAATATAAATTGTTTGAAGGTTAATTTGATGAATTTATGTCCAATTTTAAGTTTTAATATGGAATTAATAGTTTTCCCCAAATTCTAGGGTTTATGGAGTAAATTGGGGATTTTGAAATTTAATTTGAAATATTGAAATTGGTTGGTTAATTAAGTTTGTATATGATATAGTTTAGTGATTTCAAGATCAATTTGAAATTTGGTTGAATGAAAATGATTTTCCCCAAATTGATAGAATTGGTCTATTTAGGGATTTTGATTTTTGAGGTGTAAAGTGATATCATGAATTAATAGGAAATATATTTGTTTTGATTCATGTGTAGAACATAAAATTTTATTAAGAAATTGGAAAGGGAAAGGAATTAAATTCCTTGATGTGATTAATTGGTTAATATATATATATATATATATATATATATATATATATATATATATATATATATATATATATATAATGTGTGATTAAATGAATAATTATGTAATGTGAATATGTGCGATGTTTGTTTATGGTTAAGGAAGAGAAAAGTGAAGTATGGTTAGTAATGTTGAAGGGATAGAAGTTAATATACGATTTGTGTAATGTGATTGTAGAATCAAAAGGAAAGGGTATTATCCGAGATACCGAGGAATCTCGCTTTTAGTCACATTTAATTCTATTAGGAGCTAAGAAGTTTCGAAGTGAGTACTTAATAATATTTCATGCTTTGTGCCTTGAATATGAGCTTTCATGCTTAATCAATTTTGTTTGAAATGCATTGCAACTCTTTGGCAAGCATTATTTATTCATTGATTATTGAGCCAAATTAAGAAATTATTCTTTATGGCATTTGGCCAATTGAGCCTATATTGTTTTGGTCTTTTAATATGACCAATAATGGAAATTTAATTGTTTTTGATATGTTATCCATTGAATCATTTCATGGATAGAAAAGATATAATGTTATAATGATACCATGATAAGCAGAATGCCCCTCTGATATGGGGCAATACATCGGACCTTGTGCACAATGGTAATGAAACCCACGGATAGGGTAAGATTATCCGAACCTTAGCTGGGAAAGGTTTAATGACCCCAGTACGTATAACCCGATCAGTTGTATGTGTGACTAGGCGTATGGGAGTGAGCAAGGTGTAAGCCACCACTCATTTGATTATGGAGGAAACACACAATTTCCAAGAAAGTGAATGATTTCTGCTAAAAGTTATATTATTTGTTATAAATATAAAAATTGTTCTATAAGGACAATTTTGATTAACATCGTTGTTGTTTAAAAGGAACTATTGTTATTTGTTCAATATTGTTCATTATGTATTATGTACTCACTGAGCTCTATCTCATTCCTTAGTCATTATTTATTTTTCAGGACCGGTTGATAGGTCAGCAAGGTAAATTCCAAGTTCTAAGCCTTCACTTGGGAATTTCTCTACTATTTTGATTATATGGTATGGGTGTATATTCGGAAGTTTTACTTTAGAGCTCCTTGAATTTTAAAGTCTGTAATAATGATATAATTAGGATATCGTATGCATGATGTATGGTATGATAATGATATTACAGTTCAAGCATATAAGTAAGATGAGATTATACATATATATAGAAATTAATGGAAAATGGTGTTCAAAAGTAAAGTATATAAATTGTATCAAGTAAGTAATTAATGGACTTTTAATGTTAGTATGTAAATGAGTAATTGAAGATGGTAATTATGGTTTCGATTATAGGGTAATGATAACTTGGTAATTAATGGCAGTTAATAATGAGTAAAAAGGGGTTCTACGGATTTAGGTGACCTTATGCCTCTCTATGCCCTAAGACAGTCATGGCTCAAAGACGGGTCGTGATAGTAAATTTTAAATTCCTTTTCATAATAATTTTGTTTACACTTTCATTTACATAATTTTAATATGCATTTATTTATTTCATTACTCTATTTTACTTCTCATTTACATAAAATTTTAATCATTCATATCATTCAATCTGGCTCCGCCACACACTAGTATTAGAGCCTAACCCTTGTCAATCCATTCATAGACCTTAACCCTTTGTTAATTCTACATTTGTAAATCTTAATCTCTTGTCAATTAATCTTACATCCTTAGAGTTAAACACCTTTCTATTGTTTAATCTTTGTAGACTGAATATTACCTTTTTAAGACAAAAAGTAAGTTTATTAGTTGTCTAATAAATTTATTTTCTTGAAGGATCTTGTCTATAATTTACAACTTGTTTAGTCTAGGAACTTTTCTTTTGTGTCTATTTGGATTAGCGTTGGTCATCCAAAAATAGCATTGGTCAGCCAAGAAAAAGCGTTGGTCAGCCGAGAAAGGTGGTCTCGTTGGTGGTCCTGATAATTAAGCAAAAACAAAGGAAACAACTTGATTTTCATTGGTATAAAGATGTATTTCTTACTAAAGTATTTTCTAGAAATGATTGTCATCACCCGTTTTGGAAAGAACGTTTTATTGTTGGTCTTCCAAAACTCTTTACTGAAAAAGTACGTTCTCGTATTAGAAGAATTTATAATAGTTTTATTCCTTTTGATAGTTTAACTTATGGTGAATTAATTAATCATATAAATAATGAAGGTTTAGCATTATGTATTGATTTAAAATTAAAAGAGAAAATGAAAAATGAATTACATCAAAGTCGTATAGAATTAAGAAATTTATGTTCTCAATATGGTTATGAACGTTTAAACCCTCCTTCTGCAAAACATAGAAAGAAATTTAGTAAAAAGACATATCATAAACCCTATCAAAATAAAAGATATAAAAAATAAAATAATTATGAAAAACCTACTACGAATAGTAAACCTTTAACATCAAAACCCTTTCAAAAATCTAGTAAAAAGAAAGAATCAATTTGTTATAAATGTGGTAGACCTGGACATTATAAATCTCAATGTAAAATGAAAGAAAAAATTAATAATTTAGACATTTCAAAAAAACTTAAACAACAAATAATTAATTTTTTAATTTTTTCTATAAAATCTGAATTAGAAGAAGATTTAGATGGTGATTTATTTTGTATAAATTCTACTTCTTCCTCCTCATATTCTAGTGTTGAGTTTGAATTATGTGAGTGTGAAGGTCCGTGTATTTGTCAACTTGATAAGGGATAGTAATATTTTCTATCTTTCAGAGTCTTTAATCAAATACCATACTTTACATATTCATTAATTTATACATACATAAAATGTTTTAAATTTATTGATTTATACATGAAAAATTTATTTAAAATAAGCCCAAAATCCTCAACAACTTAATCAACAAAAGTAAAAGTCGAGCCTCCTTAGCACAAGTAGAATTATTACAATATTATTTCAAGCCAGCTATTCCAAGACATTTGTTCAAGACTATTCCAAGACTTTATTGTAAGACAGTTGTCCCTACACCTGTCAGCAACTTTTTTAGCAGTGGTGGGAGATTGATTGTCAAGACTTGTAAATATTGTAATTTGTAGCCTTACAATTAGGTTTTTGTCATGTACTGTAGATATTAGTATTTTGTCTTTTGTGTATGTACAAATTGTCTGTACATGTGTCAGTTTACATGTCGCCCTTGGCATATATGACGCCACGTGTCTGACATGTGTCATTTTGCATGACGTCCTTCGAATGCATAATGCCACTGTCTAATGAGGTGTCAGGTTTTTGTACTATAAATAAGTCAAGTCTGTATGTAAAAAATTAACTTTTGAAAATCAAGCAATAAGATTTATACTCTTTTGCTAATCTCTTCTCTCTGCTCTCTTAAATTCTCCTTTTACATTTTCAAATCCAAATTCAAGCGCTCTTAATTGTAATATATAATATGCTATTCATATTATTATATATATATAATATAATATATTGTATCTATATATAATATTTACATAAATATATTAAAATTTTGGTCAGTTCAAATCTAAATTTTTAGGTAAAAACCAAACCAAAATTTAATTCGGTTTACTATTTTAAAAATCAAATTGAATCGAAGTACTTAAAAAATTGAACCGAATCGAATTGGATCGAGCCAATCAATTTGGTTCGATTTGATTTTGCTTACCCCTAGTTGGTGTTGGCATAAATAGCACTAAAAATCACTGATTCTTTCAACGTGGTCACAAAATATTTTTTTTTTGTCATGAAGTAACTAAAGTTTCAAAATTTGTTAACATGGAGGTCACTGGCCAGAATTCAAACCTAAGAGGCTAACATGGACTACCATGTAAGCGTGAAACATCACCCAGAGTGCCATGTTAGCATGCCACATCAGAATAGACCCCATTTTTTTTTTTAATTCTATTAAAAAATTTAAAAAAAATTATTTTATTAATTTCCATATTACCCTCATCTCAAACTCGCCTAGAGTAATAATATTCAGATTCAATGATTTAACTAATCTTAGAGCAGTCTCTACAATAACTGAAGTCTCGTGTAATAAATTATACAACTGAAGTATGAAATTAACAACTAAAACCTCATCCGGATCTACCCTGAAAATAGGTTCATTTAATTCTTGAATTGGAGTCAAAATTGGTTCGAACTCGAAGTTCAAATCTAAAAGCTTCAAGAAATCACAAAGTGATGAGTGTATGATTCATGATATTTTACCCATGTTCTTTAACGTATTTTATTATTAAATTGAGTTTAATATGTTTGTTCAAGTACTTTTCAGAATAATTTGTAGGAATCCTCTGTCTTGGAAAGCCACTACTGGAATGGAATGAAGCATTGAAGCATTAGTTTACCAATTTTCTAAATTGGTACATCCATTATAGTACAGGCGTACCATAAATGGATGTTGGCATAATGAAGCTATGGTACGCCGATAAATGAACCTATGGTACAGGCGTACCACTCGAAAGACTGTCATTCATAGTCTTTCGAGTTATCTCCAGTTAGTCAGTCATCCCTTATCAGGGGGCATGATCTCTAAGTCGTGTTTTCCTATCAAAGTGCTCAAGTCACCAAAAGACCCAAAACCATTTGGCTCCCCTTTCATTCCTAAAAAGTCCAACTTGACCTTTATGCCAATCCCACTGAATCCTAAAAGCACCATCCCCAAGAGCCTTCCTAGCCTAGATAATGCATTCTTTCCTTTCCAGAAATCATTCTAACAAAACCACAAAGCTCAAGCTACCTGGCATAACCAGAATTGACCAAACCTCTCACGAAATCCGCATCGCCCAAGCCATTTGTGGAAGGCCTACCTCTCATTTCAAAGCCTCAGCTCCTTGATGAAGCCAAGCCACCCGAAAGGTCCCACCATAGACTGAAATCAAACCATATCCCTCTCACTTTACAAAAAGAGTCCAATCTCCTAAGCCCAAGACCCAGGTCGCCTAACAGATAAGTCAATCCCCTTAAATCATAATCAACCAAATCTCTTCACTAAGGGTCCTCCACCGGATCAGCAGAGTCAAAGGATCCTCCACCCGATCAGCCAAGCTAAAGGATCCTCCACCCGATCAGCTAAGCTAAAGGATCCTCAACCCGATCACTCAAGCCAAAGGATCCTTCACCCGATTAGCCAAGCCAAAGGATCCTTTACCCAATCAGCCAAGCCAAAGGATCCTCCACCCGATCAACCAAACCAAAGGATCCTCCACCCGATCAGCTAAGCTAAAGGATCCTTCACCCGATCAGCCAAGTCAAAAGACTCTCCACCCGATCAGGCAAGTCAAGAGGGTTCACCTGATCGATTAAATCTTATCTCTCGAGCTAGCTCGCCATAGGCTGAGGCTCTCCTTTTATCAGAATCTTTTCCAAATCTCTCGAGCCGACTCGCCATAGGTCGAGGCTCCTTTTCCTATCCTCCTCACCCAGAAATGTCTAAACACTCACCTAGACATCAAGTCGGTTCCTTTTTCCATCTTCCTAAAATCACATTTCAGACAACCAATCATTGGTTCAAGGTATTAAATTTGCATAAATACCTTTTTACTTAAGGTCTAGATTACCCGTCATGGTCATCACTCAAGAATATCGCAGATTTGTCGGACCTTCCTAAAATAGCCTTAGGAACCCACCAAAGAAATCATTTTGCAACCTTCAAGTCACTTTGTTCCAAGATCACATTTAGGAGTTGACATTGCATGCAAACTGTATTCATATCATACACAGAGCAAACTCATGAATCCACCCTCTTGCATCCATACATTCATCTGTTAGATGCATCATCACAGATCATTTGTAGCATTGAAGTCAAACAAAAAGTCCATAAATCCCGAAATATGCATACATAAACATGCATCATCTATGCACAAACATCTATGCATATGCAATCATTTGCAGTCATACACCATCATGAATAAGCCAAGCTAAATGACCAGTACCTCCTTGAAGCTGATAGATATCTTTTAGAATTGACCAGTACCTCCTCGAAGCTGACCGACATCCTTCCAGAATTGACCAGTAACTCTTCGAAGCTGACCGACATATTTTCAGACTTGACCAATACCTCCTCGAAGCTGACCGACATCTTTTCAGAATTGACCAGTACCTCCTCGAAGCTAACCGACAACATTTCAAAATTGACCAATACCTCCTCGAAGCTGACCGGCACCTTTCTATAATTGACCAATACCTTCTCAAAGCTGACCGGCACCTTTCTAGAATTGACCAGTACCTTCTCGGAGCTGACCGCCATCTTTCTAAATTGACCAGTACCTTCTCGAAGCTAACCGTCATCTTTCAGAATTGACCAGTACCCCTTTAAAGCTGACCGACATGTTTCTAGAATTGATCAGAACCCCCTCGACGCTAACCGACATTTTTCCAGAATTGACCAGTACCCCCTTGAAGTTGATCGCCATCTTTCCATAATTTACCAGTATCTTCTTGAAGCTGACCGCTATCTTTTCAGAATTGACCAGTACCTCCACGAAGTTGACCACGACACCATTTCACAACTATACTTCTAAGCAGAGTAGCCATCCTCCACCTATAATTGTTTAGGAACAATTGCTTAAACATTAATGTGGTTCCTTTTGCCATATCCCTTTTCAACCATATCTCTCACCCAAACATGTCTAAGCACTGACCTAGACCTCACTTTGGTTCCCTATACCATCCCTCTTCGACCATGTCTCTCACCCAAACATGTTCAAGTACTGACCCAGACATCACTTTGGTTCTGTGTACCATCCCTTCTCTTGAGTTTACTATCATCAGAATCACCTTACAAACAAGCCAATTCTGATGAGGGGGCAGTTGTGAACCCTCAATTTTGCACCCCTAAGATACTGCCGCAGCTTGACACCTGCTAAATTTTGTGTGCTACACAGAGCCGGTACGGCGGTCCCGCTAGCAGGTTAGCGGGCAGGGGTCAAGGAGGAAGCGCCCCTTGCGGCGGTGGGGGGGCAGCGCCCCCTCGAAAAAATGGATTTTTATGCATAATATTACAAGGAGACTGACACTTTTTCGAGCTCGACTAGACTTTTTGTACCAGACAGCACCTTTCCAAAACTGACCAGATTTTCTCCATAACTAACTGCTAAAATGTCCAATAATTAATTTGGGATCCACCGCGATTGACCGGCAATTTTTTAGACTTCAGAATAGCCCAAAAACTGACCTGGAATATCCGAAAACTGACCCGAATGTCCCGAAAACTGACCCAAAAGACCCAAAAATTGACCCGAATGTCCCGAAAACCCAGAATCGTCGGCTCGGCGAGCCGCTGGAAGGCCCGGCGCCGCCGCCGGGGAGCGTTTTGCTGCCGCCGAAGGCACTGGCGGCGCCGTCGGTGCCTCGGGCGGCGTACCCATACCATACACCCCAAAATTACCCTTTTGCCCTCTTTTTGTGAAATTTCGAATTTATCCCTACCTTTTTTTGCTTTTTGGATCCTTTTTTGTCTTTTCACTCAACCCCATTTTCCTATAAATACCCCCCTTCATTTCATTTCAAATCACACCTCAAAGCTTTTGTTGATTTTTCAATTGCTTTCTCTCTCTCTCTCTCTCTAATTAGCTTTTACTCCCTCCAATTAATTAGTTAGTTAATTAAAAATTAATTTTAATTAACTAATTAATCTTTTTAAAATCTCCACCCACTCTCAATTAATTAATTAATTAAAAATTAATTTTAATTAATTAATTAATTCCTTTTTAACTAAAATTTTCAATCAAGTGGTTAATTAATCAATTTTTTAATTAATTAATCATTTTAGTTAATTAAAGTTTGAGTAATCAAATCAAATCTCCCTTTTTCAAAATCAATCCTATTTTTTGAAACAGAACTCCGCTCTGGTAGAATCACTCACCTTTCATCAATCAAAAAGAAGGTATAATCTCTTACCCTCAATCAAACCTCAAACCAAACCAATCAAATCTGACCGATTCTTAAACCCCCTTTCATCTCATAGTGGAATGAACTACGCGGGTTTTGATCCCCATTCAATGGGGTATGTAGGTAAGTTTGGAATCTAAATCCAAGTTTCAAATCCAAATCCCAACCAATCCCCTCCCCCATTCATTTCCATGTAAATTTATGCTTTTCATGTAAATTTTAATTAATTTAGTTAATCATTTTTGGAGTAAAGGAGCAATTTTGTGATTTCCCTAATACCCATAATGGTTAGAGGAAATACTCTCCTTTACTTGTGGATGTTTAAATACTCGCTCTTTAAATACTTGCTCTTTGTTTTTCCATCTATCTCATAATTATGCCATGTTCATGCATTATGAATTGTCATCAATATCTGTTATCTATGAAATCATTTTTCAAAAAGTCAAATCAAATTTAAATGCCAAATCGAGATTATTCAAAACCAAAAACCTAGTCCCCGAGCTCAAATTTGGTTCGAAGATTAGTGATTTTATCCTTGGGTAAATTAATCAAAAGATTAATAAATTGGAGTCAAATTGGATTTTTCCTTAATTTTTCCATTTAAAATAAATTAGGGTGGCGACTCCCGAATCCTTTTCGAAAAATCAAAAATCAATTTTCTGTGGCGATAGCTGCTTCCAATCGTGAGCACCAAAACCCGTTCCATAACCTCCCTTAAAAATTGCTCACGCCTTTCCTTAAGGCAATTCATTTTTCCCTAGAGAGGGGAGGGGCGTTCGAGCGAGGCCTCACATGTCACATTCCACTTTCAGGATGGGACGGTCCTAGGGCATGGGTAGGCCTAAAGCTACCGAAAATCCATAGAACCCGATCACATTAAGAAACCAGTATAATTTCGACAGCAAGCCGGCAGTACACATAACACTACCCAGGATCCAAAACCTGCAAGTCAAATTACACTTCTAATAATTTTCCTCCCTTATATCCTCAACTTCACAACCAATACAAATTCTCCCAATATTTTTCTCACA
>CATKHJ010120156.1:0-15717 GCA_949750685.1 Vernicia montana | reverse complement strand
AAAGCTCTTAAGCATAAATTCTCTCAAGAAACTCTCAATCTACTCATTCTAAGTTCAAGGTAGCATATTTATTGCATGGTTAAGAAGATCTAGGGTTAAGGAATCCATTTCCTCTCTTCATTGATCAAGCATCTAAGTTGATGTATGTTAGGGTTTATGTGTTTTCTACCATTTCCTTTCAATTTCTTATAATAGATGTAAGGTTATGGTAAGATTAAGTTAAGTTAGCTATTTTTCATGATTATATGATTTATTGCTATTTTCCATAATTGGGTTGTAGCTCCTCTTAGAGATAGAAGGAATGATGATGAAGAAGGGTGTGATCACCACATTTGCTTGCTATAGAGGTTGATTGCAAGCTATTTTGGGATTTGCATTGTGAAGGTGAGTGATAATTATACTATTATGATTGTGTTTTGGACCATGGGGCATAAATGCCTAATTTTTCATGAACTTCCAAATGATTATTGATTCTTGTTAAATATCCTTATTGTGATATCAAATTTATTGTATCCATGAACCATAATTGAACCAAGACCATGTTTATTGTATAACTATGACATGAACCTTTTAAGAACCAATGCATGATAATGACCTATGATTCATGATCCCTTTTGTATAAATTTCCATGAGCATGATCCTAAAGCAGAAAACCCCAATTCTGATGTGGGGCAAGACATCAGGCACTGTGCATAATGTACTCCATTGGATAGAGTAAAGTATGCAAGTCCTAGCTAGGAAGGACTTGTCATCCTAGCTGCGAGATCTGATCAATCTTGCGTAGAGATTGAGGGTATGCTCCGTAAAGAAGAGCCTCTACCTCTAATGTTCATGATTGAATATGCTCTATGTCTCAGTTCTCGGTAACGTCTATTGGCAAATACTCATTCTCATAGGGAACGCTAAGACTTATGAACCTCTATTCAAGTTATTGCTATTTCTGCTAAATATGACATGTACATGATGAATGAACCCTATGAACTATTATTATTGTATGAACTATGAACTTTCTTATGAGCTATCCTTGAATCACCAAGCCTCATAAGTATAGTAGTGTAATCATTACTCACTGCTTTATCTCATTAGTGATTCCATTTTTCAGGTGAGCTATAGTTTATCGGTTAAGTTTCTAAGGCATTCTTCTTCTCCAGTCCTCGGAAACTTTGGTGATTAATATAAAGCTCAATTTTTCATATTTATTATTGGTATTGATGATGATGTAAACATTTAGATGCTTCATGGTACATGTATTGAATTAGTATTCTTTTGGCCTTAAAGGCATTTACCTATAAATGATATAATATGTAAGATGATATAAGATATGATTATTGATAAACGAATACATGAGTTATGAAAGATATTGATGAATATGGATTAACATGATTGTCAGGTTTAGATCTTGGGAGATTGTATGTGATTGGATTGTATGATACTGTAGGGAGGATTGATTGGTAAGGTTCCTACGGTTTTTCGGTGGCCTTAAGCCTACCCATGCCTTAGGATTGTCGCAGTTCGAAAGTCGAGTCGTGACAGTGACAACACTAATATTTGCTGAAATGCCTAAGGAATCATCCTAAATTGTTAAATAATCTTCCAAACCATCAAGTTTAACTCTAAGATCAAAAACCAAAGCAACAAGTTGAAAGTAATGGAATATCTTCATAATATGTAAGCCATTTTGCTTTCATCATTTTAATTGTTTCTTTCAAATCTTGATCATTTTGATTTTCTTGCAAAACAGAGAAAATATTTATGCACTCCATCAAAAATAAATAGGAAGTGGGAAAATAAACACTAAAGAATGTATAAGTTGTATCATTGAAAACTTTAAAAACATCCAATTTTTTTTTGCACACATTCCATTGATGTGGAAATATTGAAAAATTATTACTAAAATTTGCAAAAAAAATTACTTAACAAATCTTTGTAAGAAAAAGATTCATTTAATAACTTATAAGTTGAATTCCAACGAGTTGGAATATCTCTAGAAAATTTTCTTGGTGTTTTTCCATTTGATTTGCAAAATTTACCCCACTCTTCCATAATTGATTAATTGCTCTTTTATTGGGGTTTAAAAAAAATCAAGTGTTCTAAGACCATTTGGAACACATAAATTTAAAATATGACAAGCACATCTAATATGAAAAAATTTGCTACCGAAAGAAGGTTCACAAAGTTTGGTTAAACCAGTTATAGAAGCAATGTTAGAAACAACATTATCAAAACCAATAGAAATTTTTTTTCACTAAATTGTATTCATCTAAAATAAGATTAATCATTCTAAAAATATTTTCAACCGTATATCTTTCATCAAAAACTCTAAATGCAATTATTCTTTTTTGGATTAACCATTGATCATCAATCCAATGACATGTAATTCCCATGTAAGAATGAATTTGCCAATGGTCACTTCTTTTTTGGATTAACCATTGATTATCAATCCAATGACATATAATTCCCATGTAAGAATAAATTGGCCAATGGTCACTCCAAATATCAGAACAAATAGCAACTTTACCTTTATAATTTGCAAAAAAATGTTGTAATTCTTTTTTTCCTTTTTGAAAATTTTTGTGCACAGTACGTGTGAGAGTTGTCTTAGAAATGCATTTTACTTGTGGATTTAGAGCCTCTTGACAATAATCAATAAAACCATATTTTTTACTAAAACTAAAAGATAAATGCTCAACAAAAATACATCTAGCTAATGCTTCCCTATTTTTTTCATTGGAATAACGAAATAAATTAGAAGAGTTAGAGGAATTGTACCTCATAATTTGTGTTTGGGTGGAGTCAATACCTACGACATCTTTGTGCTTTGACGATAAGTGCCTCCTTAATGTTCCATATCCACTATCCGGTTTCTAAGAAAATTGTTGGTTACAATAATTGCAAACGACATAATGACAATCTTCTAGTTTCTTCTTCTTGAAATGCTTGATAATAATATCAAATTTTAATAATTTACTAGGCACAATTTCTTCTTCTTGTTATTGTGCCTCATAATATTGCTCCAAATAAATATGTTGGCTCTCTTGAGTGGGTAGATCACTTTCATAAAATTCTATTGGAGGAGAAAAGCTTAATGTTTCATCAATTTGTTCCTTTCCCTTTGTGAGGTCTCGATCGAATGCCCCCCCCCTGCTCGGGAGCCTTAAGGAAAGGAGAGCAATTTTTAAGGGGTTTAAGTACGAGTTTCGGTGCTCACTATTGGAATAGCTATCATTTGGAAATTTGATTTGATTTTTGAAAGGATTTGGGAGTTGCCACCCTAATTTATTTAAATGGAAAAAATTAAGGAAAAACCCAAATTGACTCCAATTCATTAATTTTTGATTAATTTGCCCAAGGATAAAATCACTAGCCTTCAAACCAGGTTGAGCTCGGGGACTAGGTTTTTGGTTCTAAATTCGGCTCCTAAGTTTAATTTGACTTAAAAATTAATTTCATGGATGGCAAGTATTAATGACGATTATAATGCATAAACATGGCATAATTATGAGTGCATGGAGAATTGAAAGCGAGTAATTTAAACAACTATAAGTAAAGGAGAGTATTTCCTCTAGCCCTTATGGATATTAGGGAAATCATAGAGTCACTCCTTTACTCCAAAATAATTAAATATCTAATTACATTAATTAACTACAAGTATTTACAAAAGATAGAGGGGAAAAGGATTGATTGGGTATTTGGATTTGAGACTTGGAGTTAAATTCCAGGCCTGCCTATGTACCCCATTGGATGGGATAAAAAATGACGTAGTTCATTCCACGGTGAGGTGGAGGGATTTAGTAATTGGTCAGATTGATTTTATTTTATTTGGTGGGATTTTGGAGTTGGTGAGAGAAGATGTTGTACCTTCTCTTTGGGAGATTTTGATTGGGCGGAGTGTTTTTTCGGACCGAAATTTTGTTTTATCGAACTCGGAATGTGGGGATCCTACTCAAGGAGAGTGGATTAAGTGAGATTAACCCAAAGATGATAGGATAGTGGATTGGATTAAATTAACCCTAAAGAGGATTAATTTGAGGGATTGATTACTTAAAAAAAAGATTAATTAATTAATTAAGATGATTAATTAATTAACTAATTAATATGATTAATTAACCTAAAATTAATTAAAATCAAAGAGAAATTAATTAATTTAGGGGCTACTCCTAGAGAGTATAAGAGACTAATTAGAGAGAGAGAGAGAGAGAGAAGCAAGTGGATAGCTAATCTATACAAGCTTGAGGGGTGAGAAAAAATGAAGAGGAAGAGGGGGTATTTATAGGTGAAGTGAGGTGGGGTGAAAAGACCGAAAAATGTTGAAAAGTGGGCTGGAAAAGAGGGCAAAAATATCATTTTGGAGGTGTAGGGGGGACCAGCCACCGGAGACCTTGGTGGCGCCACCGGGCCTCCCGGCGACAAGTTTGGTGATTCTAGCGGTGTCGTCGGATGGCTGTAGGGCTGCAATCGAGCCGAGCCGAGCCGAGCCGAGCTTTAGCATGTTCAGGCTTGGTTTAATATTTTTTTTCCGAGCTCGAGGTTTGAATCGAGCTTTGGATCGAACTTGAAATCATGTTCAAGCTTGGCTCATTTAAACTCGAGCCGAGCTCGAGCTTGACTCGAGCTCAACTCATTAATAAATTATAATTCAGCTAAACTCGAGTTCGATTCGTTTTGAAATTCATTTATAATTTATCAAAATACTCAACACTCTAAATATTTATTTCTAATAAAATAATTATAACAAAAATACTTAAAACTAACATAAAAGCAAAAGCATCCAATTAGTGAAAAAAAAAAATCGAATCATAAAATTGAGCATTACATGTACTATAAAGATATTACTCCCTCCATTTCTTCTTATGTGTCATTTTTTGTTGTTTCACAAAGATTAAGAAATAATTAATTACGTTAAGTTCCAAAAATAAGATGACTAAATTACCCTTATTTATTATAGAGTAATGGATAATATGTGTATTAATTATAGAGTAGATAATAAGAATATAATTGAAAAAAATAAATTAAAATCTTATTGGATTACTAAAGTGACAGATATTTTGGAAAAAAAATTCCTTCAAAGAACGTCATATAAAATGGAATGGAGGGAGTAATTAATAAAAAAGATATTTTAAAAATTAGATTATTAGATTACATAATAAGAAAATATTAGATTATATTAATTAGGAATATATATATTTTAGTCAAATTGAATTACCAAAAATTTTATAAGAGTATTAAAATATATTTTTTGGAATGTCAAAATTATTAAGTTAATAATAATAATAATAATCAAATTGTTCACGAGCTTATTATCGAGCTGTTCACGAGCCTATTAATCGAGCATGTTCGTGAGCTTATTATCAAGCTGTTCACGAGTCTAATTGAGCCGAGCTTTTCTTTGCTCAAACTCGGCTTGTTTATTAATCGTGCCTTAAAGTAAGGCTCAAGCTTGGTTCATTTATAAAACAAGCTGGTCGCGAACGAGCTTTTATCGAGCCTAACACCGAGCCGCTCGCGAACGGCTTGGCTCATTTGCAGCCCTAGATGGCTAGGCGGCGCCTCTTAGATGTCTAGCTATTGCTAACGTGGCGGAAGGTTTGTTAGTACGGATGTACAAAAATCAAGGCAACAGTGGCACCGCCGCTGGAGGGTCCGACGGCACCACTGGGCTCCCTGGAGGCTTAGGTGGCGCCGCCGAGGCCTCTGGTGGACATACCGGCTTTCACTTTTTCTCTTTTTTGAGGCTTTTTTAGTGCTTCTAGGTCAGTTTTAGGGGTATTTTGAAGTCTAAAAAATTATCGGTCTGCGTCGGTGGACTCAAAATTAATTATCAGATAATTTGACAGTCAGTTTTGGAAAAAATCCAATCAATTTTGGAAAAATGTTGTCTGGTACAGAAAGTCTGATCAAGATCGAAAATGCATTATTTTTTATAAAAAATATTCCGGTCAACATTAGTGAGTTCAGAAATAATTTTGGAGGTGCTAAAGTGAGGGCTCACACCCTTGCTTGAAAAAAATCTTCTTCCACCACTTCCACTACTTGCCATTTTCAATTTGATAATGATAAATTTGATAATTGAAGGAAAAAATGAGAAATTTGAAAAAAAAAAATGATAACGGTAGTATATGAATTAGTTGATATAGAAATTAAATAAGGAATTAATTAAGGAATTAAAAGAAATTAGAGTGGTAGTAAAAGAATATAAATTGAGAATTAAATTTTTGAAAAAATAATAATTGAAGAAAATTTGAGAGAATGTAGAAATTTGAGATAATGGAATTGGAATGAATTATGAAGATTTGGAAGCTATTTATAGAAGAATTAAAATTATAAAAAAAAAATGTTGACTTTAGGCTTGAGCAAAAATAAATGTTGACTTGAGGCTTGAGCAACGGTCATATAACCGTTGCAGTGCACTGTCTCGTGTGAGACTATTTTTTTTTTTTCCAGTTCATTGAGAAAGGGACCCTTAACCAGTCCTTCCTCAACAAGGTTAAGTTCATGAACTAGCCCTTGTTGACCGGTCCATTTTGGTCTCATATTTGACCAGGGCCGATTCATGGTTTGGGTCAATTTTGGTAAGGTCTAGTGGTTAATTATGCAAAGTGCAAAATGGGCCAATCATAGTAATTCATCTAGCACTAAACTTTTGACTTATAAAAAGATGTTCATTCCTATCTTCATTTTTTTTTTTCTTTTCTTCTTTCCATTCACATGAGAACCTCCATAGCCAAAGTTCAAGCTCATCTTTTCTTAAGAAAGAGCACAAGTAATCAAGAGCTGATTTAAGAACTTAAGTGAATTTTTTCTTTCTTCTTTCTTTGGAAGAGCAAGGGGTTAGAGAAAAGGGAAAATTCATGAGGTAATTTTTCTAGTTCTTTAATTTTCAATTAATTCAGTTTAATTGAAATTTATTTGTGATATATGAATTAGATTAAGAGTGTTTATGGTATATAAATTAAGAGATAAAAGAGAGTTAAGTACAAAATTCATGTAACTTTGTTTTTAGGGTAGAAACTTGCATCCATGATTTTGTGAACATAAAGGGGGAATTAGGAAAAGTACAAAACATGAAAGTTGTAGAGTTATGTCTCATCTATATGTCTGTAATTTTGCAAAATTTGATGTATGTGAGGAGATATTTTTTCTTGAGTAGGACTAGTTCAAATCATCACCCCTGTAGCAAGTCCGAGATTGTCCATTTGTTTTGATGACTTTAGAGACTGAATTATATAAAGTATAAAATATAAAAAATGTTCATTTATATGTGACGTAGTTTCATCTAAATCATTTTTACAAATGGGTATGTACATTTTTAGATATAGTCATGAATGTGAAACCAACTCAGATTAGGCTTGCATAAAAATATGATAAAATTTAAAAATTTTCCATAAATTGTGTAATTCATATTTTGAGTTAAATTTTAATTATGTTATAGCTTCATGTGTCTAGTTTAATTAGGAGAAAGAATAAAGTCATTTGAATAAATATAGCCAAAATTATTATAACATAAGTGTAGAAAGGTCAACAAAAACAATAATAAGTATAAATAAAAAATAAGTTGGATAGATATTGTAAATGGTATAGTTAATGTAAGAATTGAGTTTTATGAGATTATGATCATGAAACCCTATGTACAAGACTACGTTAATTTTGGATAAGTTATGAAATATGGTGGATAGTAAGATATGAGAAGTAAGAGCTATGATTTGAATGAGGACTGAGCCATTTAGCTAGGGTTTCATAAATTATAATTGATGATTGATTGATTAGGGGTTTTTATATAGGTATTGATGAACTAAGAATTGAATGAGATACAAGCAAATTGAAGTGAATTGAGTATAATTGAAAGGATATGACAAGTTAGGTAAGTTATGAGTGCATAAAAACCTCTTATTATTTGTTTGCCCATAATTCTCATTTGAATCCATTCATTATATAAAGCATAATTTGTATTATTGTTATTGTTATGGTTCATTAATATTATTGATTATTGTTATTGCTCATTTGTCCTTAAAAGGCCACTTGGGCCAAAAGCCATTTATATATGATATTGATGAAACTATTTGGGCTAAATGATATTGTTTGTATATGATCCTATTGACCTATGACCAAGACAAAGATTATGAGTAACAGAACTCCTTACTAATGGGGGAGAAACTATTAAATTGTATGCACTAGTGACTCGATTGACCGAATCTATAAACTAAGTCAGACTGTCCTTGCCAATAGTTCACGATCAAGGGTAAGGAACCACCCTTTCTGTTCATACCAATATGGTATTTTGTTTAAGGGTAAAATCCCTTTATGTTATCAGAGACCGTGAGCTTAGCCCTGATTCTGATTGCAAGTATGTGATATCATGAGTATGAGATATCACAAGTAATTGACAGATATCACGAGATTGTTCTGTTACTACATTATATCGTGAGCTCAGGCCCTGATTCTTATCACGAGTACATGATATTACGAGTAATTGACATATATCACGAGATTGTTCTATTACTGCTTAGTGCCTTTCTTTCATGGCACATATATGTATTTATTCATTTGATCACGAGACCCATTGATTGACTTTGTGGCTTATTGATTTGACGATGAGAACCATTGTTTCTTATTTATATATATATCATTGTATATTAATTCATTAGCCATATGCAAACCTTTTCTTTCACATGCATTTCATTTTTATTGAGTTGACGGCTCACCACATCGTCCGTGGAATTTTAGGTTATAGATTGAAGTAGATAGAAGATAAAAGTTGAGGTCTATAGCAAGCCTTCTTGACTTTTTTCTCCATTAAGAAGTTATAATATACATGTTTATGTTTATTGTTTCAATATTGTTTATGCTAATATTGAAGTTCTAATGTCTTTTCTTCTAGATGTTCCGTAGTAATTGGAAATCATAAGTGTATAAATGATATGATTTGTTATGATTATGTAATTTGAGGCATTATTGGACTTTTCCTTGTACATGGGAATGATAGTTCATGTAATGATTAGTGATAATTGTATATGTGTAATACCCTAAGTTCATGTGTACGTTTCTTTGATCATGTAAATGAGATATGAAGTTGTGTTCATGAGTATTATGAGTAATATTTATATGCTAAGTGATGTATGAATGAGTTACAAGTTAAATTTGGAGAATTGAAGGTTGAATGGTTATGTGGAACAGCAGGACATGAGTCACACCTGCTATATGGGTGTCGCGCCAATGTCGCAACGCAGACCGCGAACCTCTCTACCTGAAATTACCACCATAATGAACAGTTGCGTGAACAGTAGCATGTAGCACCCGCAAGGCTCATATCGCGACCATCATGGACCTGTAGCGACCGCTACTCCTGTCGAGCCCAGAACCGAGTGAACAACTTTAAATAGAAAGTTAGAGCCCTAAATTCATTTTTCACGAGAATTCTGAGTTCCTAACCCCATTTTCTCTCAAGAATCATTCACCCACTCACATTTAATGCTACAAGACTTCATTAATTGCTCCAACCAAAGGATCTAGGGTTACAATTGCTCAACCTTTCATCCATTATTGAAGCATTCCTTGAAGAGGTGAGTTAGGGTTTTGGTTTCCTTCGAGTTTCTTCTTCTCCATTGTTATATTTCATGCTTGGGGTAGGGAATAGAATTAGAAATCAATAGTTTAGCATAAACATGGTAATTTTAAGAGCATGGGTTATGTGTATTGATAAGTATATATGTTTATGTGTTTAGTTCCTCCTAGAAGGTTGGATGGAGATCATGAGGGATGTAATAAGCCCTATTGTTTGATGTGATTGAGGAGCTTCTAAGAGATATTAGAGTATTCTTTTTGATTAAGGTGAGTAGAAAATATACTACTATTCTTGTATTTGAATTCCTAAGGCATAATGCCTAATCTCTTGTATGAGCTATCATGAGAAAAGTATGAGAATTGTTTATTGAACCTTATTGCTTCATTAAACTTTATAAGTTCTTAATTAGCCATTTGCTAATTATTATCTTTTATGAGAACCATATATCATTATATGTCTATGAGCATGAGAATCATATCTTATTATATGTCTATGAGTATGAGAACCATTCGAAATATATGAGCTATACATGAGAACTTAAATTATTCTATCTATATATGATAATCTTAATGGTGCAGAAATCCCCTACTAATGTGGGTTAATCATTAGACTTTGTGCATATTATAACCCAATTGATAGGGTATAATATCCTACCCCTATCTAGGAAGGATAAATTGTCCTAGACGTGGAATTTGATCCATTTCATGTATTACGAGCAAGAGTATATTAACTATATCTCTACTCTTATTACGAGGAAGAATATGCCCAACCGGCCTCTATTCTTTATTACGAGGGGAATATGCTAATAAAGTACCTCTATTCCTAATATATTACGAGCTTGATTTCTATATCCATCTATTTATGAGTTATGATTTCCTTCATGATCTATATACATATTTATTCTTGTATATTACGAGTTATTGATTATCACGAGTTATATTCTTGCTATATTATAAGCCATTTGACAAGTTATGAGCCCTACCATCTTTGTGAGCTAGCCTTGAATTACTTAGCCTCACAAGTATGGTAGTATATTCTTTACTCACTGCTTTATCTCATTAGTGATTTCATTTTTCAGGAGATTAGAAGTTTATCAGCTCGGTTCTTCAGGCATTTTTCCTTCCTAGAGAACCTATTTGATCAATGTAATTTCTCCATTTATTATATATGTATTTAAGATATTGTAGTTGCTCCATGTGTGTAAGAGAGAGCTATTCTTTTGGCCTTTATGGCAATTATATGGATGATTTACATATATGAGTATATGAGACTTATAAGTTATGAGATTACGAGTACATGTATATATGTGTATGTATAAGTTCAGGTTCTGATCTTGGAAAATGTATATATTAGTAACTAAGTTGTCATGAGATTATATGTGATGAGAAGGGTTTTACGGATTTTCGGTGGCCTTACGCCTACCCATGCCCTAGGACCGTCACAATTGCGAAGCTGGTCTGTGACAGAGTTGGTATCAGAGCATAAGGTTAAATATAAGGTTAAGTCTTGTTTAGACTATATGAGTCATAGAGTATATGAGCACCATGGAGCATAGGAGAATTCCTTCATGTCTATTTGAGTCATCATTATGTGTAAATTCGCGTTACCGCTATGAGTTAAATCTTGTTATGTGTTTGTCTTATAGATGTTGCCTAGAAGAGCAAGAGGAAGGGGAAGAGGTAGATTGAGGCGAGTCCCTCTTGAGAATGTAAGAGCTCTAGATATGGCTTCTGATGCCGCTTCCATTCATGAGGAACCACTTGAATCGCTGAGGGCTAGACGCTGGGTTCAAGCAGAGGAAGTTCTTATTCCTCTAAGAGATGATGAAGATTTAAGGCGTGAGAATGAGGAGTTATGCTGAGAATTATTGGAGTTGAGGCTGTTGAGGCAACAAGATGATAATGTAGTACCACCTCCTCATCCTCCACCAGTTTAAGAGAGAATGCCACCGACTCCTGTGAATGCTCTTGTTCCTAGGCATGTGGCTAGGAGGGTTATTGATGATGGTAGGGTGAGCATGTATAGCTTTCTGAAGATAGGACTTCCGAAATTCCATAGGGAGGATGGAGAAGAGTCTCACGAATTTTTTGAAGCTATTGAAAAGGTAGTGAGGTGACTGCCTTGTTCTGATGCTAGAGCAATTGAGCTAGTGGGACTCTTGTTGAAAGATGATGCTTGGACTTGGTTCCAACATAATGTGGAGAATAGGCTATATGATGAAATTCCTCTAGCCTAGGAACAATTCAAGTAAGAGATGATAGATGAATTCCTAGGGGAAGGAGAAAAAGAAAATCGAAAAGCTCAATTTGAGAGACTAAAGCAACAAGGCATTACTGTATCTGAGTATGCCAAAGAATTTAACCGGTTGAGTAAGTATGCTCATAATGTAGTTCCTACAGAAGCTGCTAAGATCAGAAGATTTAGGAGAGGTTTGATAACACCTTTGCACAATTCTCTTTATGCTATTGAGTTTGCTTCCTTGTCCAAGTTAGTTGACAAGGCAAAGCAAATGGAAACCAAAATTAAGAAAGATAGAACCGAGAGGGATCAGAGGAACAAGAACAAGCATAAGAGTTCTTGTAATCAAAACAGGGGTGGAGGGAGTAGTTCCCATATGAAAACAGTTGAGCCTACTACTACTATTATGATCCAGAGTCATCATAGGGGAAATAGTCAGAATAGAGTACAGACTAGAGTAGCATCAGTGGCTTATGCTCCAACCACCAGTTCTATATCTAGACATGAGCAGCAGAGCTATAACCGGCCTACTTGTGCTACTTGTGGGAAAAGGCATGAGGGGGTATGCCGGATAGTGGTGGGGACATGTTATAAATGTGGCCAGGCATGACATTTTATCAAGGGCTGTCCCATGTGGGGAGACAATCAGAGTACACCTGCTACTTCCTAGCCTACAGTGCAGATGGCTAGACCTGACACTAGGAGTTCAGGAGATAGAGGTAGAGGGCAAGGCCAAGCACCTAGTACCAGTCAAGCTCCAGAGGGAAGAGGTAGAGGCAGAGTATTTGCCCTGAATTAGCAGGAGGCTCGTGCTTCCAACACTACAGTGACAGGTATTCTCCTTATACAAGATGTGCAAGCTAGAGTTTTATTTGATTTGAGTGCTACCCACTCATTTGTTTTACCATGCTTTGTTAAGAGATTAGGAAAGGGTAGAGAGATCATGAGTAATCCCTTGGAAGTGTCCACACCTTTATGGGAAACAATAGAAGTGAAACATATGTACCCTTCATGCATGGTTGAGATAAATGGGAGAAAGCTCCCAAGCGAGTTGATTGAGTTGGAGGTACTAGAGTTTGATGTGATTTTTAGTATGGATTGGTTGTCTAAACACTATGCTCACATAGACTGTCATGAGAAAAATATTATGTTCAAGCCATGAGACGAGCATGAGTTTGTGTTTCAAGGAGATAGAAGTGATGTACCTTCCAATTTGATTTCGGCCATTGGGGCGAGAAGGCTTTTAAGGAAAGGGTGTTAAGGATATTTGGCACATGTGGTTGATACAAGGGAAACTTCTAATGAGGTGAGGAAAATACCGATAGTTAGTGAGTTTCCAGATGTATTTCTAGAAGAGCTATCAGAGTTGCCACCTGAAAGGGAGATTGAGTTCAATTTCGAGCTTCTTCCTGGCACGCAGCCAATATCCATTCCTTCATACAGAATGACACCTGTAGAGTTGAAAGAATTGAAAGTGCAGTTGCAAGATCTGTTGGATAAGGGGTTTATCAAGCCGAGCAGTTCACTATGGGGTGCACCAGTCCTTTTTGTGAAGAAGAAGGATGGTTCTATGAGACTGTGTATCGACTATAGGCAGCTGAATAAGATGATTGTCAAGAACAAGTATCCTTTGCAAAGGATAGACGATCTGTTTGATCAATTACAGGGAGCAAGTCATTTCTCCAAGATTGATCTCCAATCGGGCTATCATCAGCTCATAATCAAGAATGAGGATATACGTAATACTGCTTTTAGGACGAGGTATGGTCACTGAGTTCACAATGTTACCATTTGGGTTGACCAATGCTCCAGCAGCATTTATGGACTTGATAAATCGAGTGTTCAAGCCATATTTGGATAAGTTTGTCATTGTCTTCATTGATGACATCCTTATCTATTCCAATAGTAGAGAAGAACACGAGAAGCACATGAGAATAATATTGCAAACTTTAAGGGAGCATCAGTTGTATGCCAAATTGTCAAATTGTGAATTTTGGCTTGATCATGTATGCTTCTTAAGACATGTGGTTAATAAAGATGGCATTCAAGTGGATCCTAAGAAGATTGAAACAGTGATAAGTTGGCCTAGACCCACAAATATGACTGAAGTTCATAGTTTTCTTGGTTTGGCAGGTTATTATAGGAGATTTGTCAAAGATTTCTCTAAGATAGCCTTGCCATTAACCAAGCTAACTAGAAAGAAAGTGAAGTTCTAGTGGGATGATGATTGTGAAGAGAGTTTTTAGAAACTCAAAACTTGCCTCACTACAGCTCCAGTACTTGCATTGTCAGAAGGATCAGGTGAATTTGCAATATACTATAATGCTTCGAGAGTGGGACTTAGATGTGTTCTTATGAAATATGGGAAGGTGATTGCATATTCTTCGAGACAGTTAAAGAAGCATGAGATGAACTACCCTACGCATGATCTAGAGATGGTAGTAGTTATCTTTGCTCTTAAGATATGGAGACATTATCTGTATGGTGAGAAGTGTGAGATATACACCGATCACAAAAGTCTTTAGTATATCTTACAGTAGAGGGACTTGAATTTAAGAAAGAGGAGATGGGTAGAACTACTCAAGGATTATGATTGTCAGATTCTTTATCATCCGGGCAAAGCTAATGTGGTAGCAGATGCCTTGAGTAGAAAATATATGGGGAGTTTAGCTCATATTGCAGTGGGGAAGAGACCTTTGATCAAAGAGTTGAAGGAATTATTCAACAAAAGGTTGCAATTTGAAGTTTCCGAATCTCAAGTATTAATTGCTCACTTTCAAGTGAAACCCAAATTGATTGATAAGATTAAAGCATCGCAAGATGAGGATCCTTCACTTGTTAATCTTAAGAGAGAGGTACTAGTGGGTCAAAAGATAGAGTTTGAATTGAAGGATGAGGTATTTATACATGGGAAAAGAATATGTGTGCCAGATGTAAATGATCTTAGAGAGAAGATCATGAAAGAGATCCATCAAGCACCTTACAGTTGTTGACCCCAAGGTTTCATATGTGATTTTGATGATGCAAAATATTATTACTATTAATAAATTTGTTTAGTGTTGTTATTTTTAGTAGGTAATATTTGATTGATGCAATTAAGTAAAGAAATTGAATTATGAAAATGAAAAGAGTATGTGAAACCAAGAAATTCATGTGAAGAAAGATAATCTCCATGGAAGTAAAATTGTTGACTAAAGTTTGAAGAATAAATTGTACTAATTGGGATTGTTTATGAATACAAGCTATATATGGATAGATAGCTACATTAGTCTAGTTTCAGGAACAAAAATTGATATAATTTTTGGAGCTTGGAAAATGGAGTTATGAATTTTTAATTGAATTATGCTCAAGCTATCAGACTGGGTAATAGCAGATGATGTCAATTAGAATTAGTGGCGTTAATTATACAAAGGGATTTTGAATATTCCCTTCTTTAGTTTTGTAGCTCTAGAAGTCTAGTTTCATATTCAAAAATCCTTGCATCAATTCGAGGTGTATAGAAGAAGCATTGGGTAAAATACTGAAGCATGTTCAAACTGTCATGACTAGATGAGTAATAAAATATTATGATATTTTAGAGTATTAATATGGATTATTTTGAAGTTTTTCAAAACTAAAAAGTTGTATTAGACTCTTCCAAGTTTCCAAAAAAAAAACACGGATCATTATTTGGAGTTGTATAGCTTAAGATTTAAAATTTTTGAATATAGCTGTTATGTAGCCATTATATAGCCGTTGGAACTAGCCATTATATATCCGTTGGAACTTGTCTAGTACCATTTTTAGAGCACTAAAATGGCTGTTTGAGCATGGAATGAAGACCTATATATATCTAAAGACTCAAGGTGAAGTTAAGTGAAGTTTTCATACATCAATAACATCTTTGTGTGCTCAAATTTATTCTAAGCTAGATTACATTC